>RJWJ010008749.1:21000-52476 GCA_004363605.1 Indri indri
CTCTAAACAATGCTGAGCAAAAGAAGCCAGCTAGAAAGTACATACTGTATGATTACATTTATAAAATGTTATATTGTATCAAAACAGACAAAACTAATCTATGTGTTAAAAGTCAGGACAGTGGATCTTGATCTGGGTGCTGGTTGCATGGCTGTGTTTGTGAAAATTCAGGAAGCTTTTTACTCGTGCACTTTTTTGTAGGTATATTAATCTTCAGTAAAACCTTTAAAAATAACTGGCCCTAGACATTGAGAATAGTGAGACCGGCAAACAGAACTCCACCCTTCCTTCCTTCGGGTCTTTTCCATCAGATCCTCTTTAGCTCAGAAAAGGCAAATGAATGCAAAAAGAATAGCCAAAAATATAACAAATACAGTGTATCTTTAAATAAACATAGTTATGTTGCAGAAAGTATCCAAATTTTAAACTGTAAAACCAAAGTGCTCAATAATAGTATCTGTGTGAACCCCCCCACCCCATGACTTTTTTAAAGAAATAGAATAATTTCAGAAAATTCCAAAATGGAATGCTAAAGATGTCCTAATAAAAAATTATCTACAATTCCAATGTCCTGAAAGAAGTAAATGATTCGATCTTGGAGATAAAATTACCAGGTCTATTGCTAACAGAAGTAAAGATCAGGCCAGGCGCGGTGGCTCATGCCTGTAATCCTAGCACTCTGGGAGGCCGAGGCAGGCGGATTGTTTGAGCTCAGGAGTTCGAAACCAGCCTGAGCAAGAGCGAGACCCCGCCTCTACTAAAATTAGAAAGAAATTAATCGGACAACTAAAAATATATAGAAAAAATTAGCCGGGCATGGTGGCGCATGCCTGTAGTCCCAGCTACTCGGGAGGCTGAGGCAGGAGGATCGCTTGAGCCCAGGAGTTTGAGGTTGCTGTGAGCTAGGATGACACCAGGGCACTCACTCTAGCCCGGGCAACACAGTGAGACTCAAAATTCTTTTGTTACTCCTCCCACTAAGAAATGAAGTCTAAATAAATGCCTTTCCTTTGAATCTGGGCTGGCCTTAATGCTTTGGTTGACCAAGAGAATACAGAAGTGACTTCCAAGGCTAAGTCCTAGGAGTCTTCCTATTTCTACCCAGGTTCTCATTGAACACTTATTCTCTCTCTGTGAGCCTTGAGCCCTAAGTTTTAATACCCTGGGGTCTCCATGCTGAGAACGCATGATGAGACCACTCAAGAGAGGCGCTGAGACTGCATGAAGAGCCCAGCCCCATTCCTACCTCCAGTTGTTCCAGACCCCAGCCATTTGAGTCTTCTCAGTGGAAGGCCCACACACCAAGAAGCAGATGAGTCCAACCCACAGAGCCCCGCCTAAATTGCAGATTTATGAGCAAATAAAAGGCTGTTGTTTAAAGCTACTAAATTTTGAGGGAGTTTATTAGGCAGCAACAGATAATCAGAATTACACAATGCTTCCAAATCCTTGACTAAAGATAAAATGAAATCAATCTCTCTTTTTTGATGGAGGTGGAGAGAGTGAATCTTGTTATGACAGATTCAGTTAGAGTAAATCAGTCATTCAATTGTTACAATTAACAGACCTGAACTGAAGAGCTGAGGTCCAAGCTGCCTTTGATGACTTGAGTATAGAAAAGAAACACTATAAACCCAAACATAAGAAAGGAAGAAGGGAAAATATTTGTACGAATTACCTTTACCCTTTGATGTTAAGCTTCTGGTTCTATATGAGTGCTCTGTTTTGCTGCAAGGTGAGATTAGGCTAAAGCAGAATACCCAGTCAGATTCCTATTATTGGTTAAAGGATGCTCCTTAACCTTTGTGAGGGATCATGTACCCTTAATGAGAGCTGTGGGTCCTTACTCTCTAAAAAAAATAATAATTTTACATATATATATAGATATACACATATACACATGAATATAAAACACGCAAAACAATTTCAGTGGATTCTGAGCCCTTAGCTTAGGTTAGGAACCTGTTGTAGACAATTATTTAGTAACAGTCCTCAATCCACTAAATAATCCTGGAGTTCTTGAAATTATAAAAAAGCATTTCACTCAAATTCCAAAAATAATCATTTTTCATTAATCAATGGAGAACTCAGCAATTGAAGTCTTATGTGAACTTAATGTCTGCCTTTTTTTTGTAGACAAAGTCTCGCTCAGCTGCCAGAGCTAGAGTGCAATGGCGTCATAGCTCACTGCAACATCAAATTCCTGGGCTCAAGTGATCCTCCCACCGTGGCTTCCCAAAGTACTAGGATTACAGGTGTGACCCACTGCACCTGGCCATGTTCACCTGTTTTAACCTGAAGTCATTCCTCAATTTTAATATCTCAGACGGTAACCTGAGAGGTATTTCAGAAAACACATCATTCTAAAAAGAACTTGGTTAAAATTAAGGTTCTCTTTTGGGGACAGTGGTTCAGTCTCATACTGATATTACACAGTAGTAATGTGGGATTCCGTGCTCTCACAAACCTCTTAAGGCTAAGTAAGCATTCAGCTTCCTGTTTAAATCTTTAGCACCCAACACTGAACTTGTACTGGGTCCTAATTGTTATTAATAATAACATTGGTCAATTAGCCTTAAGCGACAGTTCTCAAACTTTTTGGTCTCAGGACTCTTACACTCTTAGAAATTATTTATAACCTCATAAAGCTTTTGTTAGGTTGGTTATATACATTGATGTTTACAGTATTAAACATTGAAACTGAGAAATGTTTTAAATATTTATTAATTCATTTTAAAGTACCAATAAACCCATTATATGCTAATACATATTTTTATTAAAATATTTTTCAAAACAAAAGTAATGAGAAAAGTGGCACTGTTTTACATTTTTTCCAAATCTCTTTAATGTCGGGCTTAATAAAAACAGGTGGATTTTCACATCTGCTTCTACATTTCAATTTGTTGTGATATCACAGGTCATATTAGTTTCTAGAAAACTCCACTGAACACTCATGAAAGAATTGAGAGTGAAAAGATAATGTCTTAGTATGAACATGAAAATAGTTTGCCCTTACAGACCCCCTGAAATAAATCTGTGTCCTAGTCCTTTATTCTTTCATGTATCTCTTAAATGACCTAACTTCAAAGTGGAGCAATAAATTCTACAATTTATTTTATAATTCTTTCTGTATATTGCTCTTTCATCATACTATAGTAAATTTCAAAATGCTTCCTAGACATTTCTGAGCATCAAAACGAAAGGCTGATGAAACTGTTTATATCTATCCTTTCCTCCCTAGTAACCAAGTAAACAACTATCTAGTTATAATGCCATTCCCATACCAACTTGGGAATTAATCGAGATTATTCATAAGTAGATCCATCTAAAACTAATTTAGATTATGGTTAAATTTTAAAATATAAGTGTACATTTTGTACAATAGCACGAATCCACAAAAACCTCACTTGCTCTCACCAAGTGGTACAAAACTAGGTTAAAAGCCGAGGGAATAAGTGTGTTAAATTTAAAACTTCAAGTACATAGTGGAGTTGAATGAAAAATAGTTTTCTGAATAACTACCACTAAAAAGAAGGTCCAAAAATATTTTAAAAAGTGAAAGTTGTCTGAACAAACAAAAGACCAGACAAAAACTTTATGAATTAAAAACTACCTAGAAACGTGGTTAACTATAACAGAATGAGAAAGAAAAACTTAGGAAAATCGATCACTCCCGATCGAGTGCAAATCTCCAGTAAATTCCTGATACTCACATTGCAATGGAACACTTTGCCATAACAGGCAGCTTTCTGCAAATGTCCTGCAACTGTTCTCATATAAATTTTCCTATCGTTTTCCTCAAAAGTATCCGTTATCTTCAGGTTAATGCCCAGATGAAATGTTTTTTGTTGTTCTAGCAGTTTTGTTCTACTTTGTTTCTTGCTTATTCTGAGTGCTCTCTTACAACTGGAGAGTCGATGAACCAATCCCGAGTAAGAAATGGGAAAGTACAGAAAAGAGGCGACAGCTCTGCACCCCCACACGAAAAAAAGACTCAGAGAGCGGCGGCAGCCCTACCCGAGCTGCAATCTGAACCGAACGCAGTACTTTCTAGATTTCCAACATCGGACGTCTCTCTCATCGCACCCCCGCCCCTACGAAGAAGCAAAAAGTGGAGTCCAGCCGCTTTTCAGGGCGACGGAGCCTCCCAGTGAGGAATTCTCTCCCGTTACATAACCGGGGCCTAAGGCCCTGCTTTCTGCGATCAGTCCTCTGGAGGGAGACGGACGGGTTCTCCAGGGACTCTTTCAGGGAGGTGGAAATGGGGCTCCGCACCTGGTCGACCCGGGAGAAAGAAGGGGGGACGACATGAGGGAGGCCGCGGCCAGAGGCACTGGGGCACAGGGGGTGATGAGCAAGCCCGGAGAGGGGCGAGGCGGCTCCCGCAGCCCCGCGCCAGGCCCGGGCGTCTCCGACCCCAGTCCGCTTCCCTCCCTCGCCTGCCCAGTCCCCACCGGCCGCCCCCTCCCCCATTCCGCGCTCCCCTCCCCCGCGCTTCCATCCCCGGCCCCAGCCGAGCGGCAGGCAGATCTGCGGGGCAAAGTCCCGGCCGCCGCCGTCAGATGGCTCCCAGCCCGCTACCTGGTCAGACATGGCGACGGTGGCTTCGCCCGGGGGTCTCCGCACAGCAGCGGCCTCGGGTAGGCAGAACCTCGCTCCGGGGTTTACAAATCCGTCTCTCTTCCCCACAGCACAACACCACGGCTGCAGGGACTTCCGCTACGCCTCGCGTCACTTCCGCTACGCGCAAGGAGGAGGGATGGAGAAGCAAAGAGAGACGAGGCGGGAAAACACGTGGGGGAGCCGCCAAGAAGCGGAAGGGCTCCAGAGCCTGCTTGACCCCCTGGGGTGGTCGCGCAATGATACAGGTCTTGTCGCGCCTTCAAACACGAGGCCCTGTGCTTCAGTCCTGAGCCCATCCGCCAGAGAGAAAGCTCTCGGCCCCCTGTCTCAAGGTTTGGAGCCGTACTGACAGCCTAGACTCCTCCCTCTCCAACATCTTGCGGGTTTCTGACGACTGAGCCAAGATATTTCTTTTGTCTCTTCCCAGCCTTGCTAGTCAACCCTCTCTAAATATGTCGATTTGCATGACAGTGATTCTAACCCTAGAACTACCATTTTCGCTTAACCAGCCCTCCCCTGCCAAACACATGACCTTGATTAAAAACAACAGAAAACCCCGCTGGACACAATCTCGACCCCGCGGGACAGAAGCTTGATGGCTACTGATGAAAAAGATCAGTGCTGAAAGTTCTGAATTCAGGGTTGGGGGAGAAGAGCTAATTCCAACTCTTTAATTGGCTACTTTGAGTTTTTGAGAATGACCCAAGGTTTCTTCTTTGAAATACGATGGCCTTAGTAGCCTAAGGATTGAGGATAAGGATATAAACAAATGGAATAGAATTGAGAATCCAGAAATAAACCAATAAACCCTCACATTTACGTCAACAAAAGTGCCAAGACAACTCAGTGGTGAAAGAACAGTCTTTCCAACAATTGGTACTAGGACTACTGGACATCCATCCACGTGTAAAAAAGTAACTTTGGATTCCTACCTGACAACATCTACAAAATTAACTTAAAACGGATCAAAGCTAAAGCCATGAAACCCTTAGGAGGAAACACAGACAAAAATCTTCATGACTTGAATTAGATGATGGCTTCTTAAAGAACGGGCAAAGCACATGATACCGAAAGTACAGGCAACCAAAGAAAAACTGATAAATTGGACTTCATCAAAATTTAAACTTTTGCCTTTAGTGTTAAAAAGATGACCTAAACAGTGGGAGAAAATATTTGCAAATAAGGGGAGTTGCAAAAAAAAAAATTTGCAAATAGTATATCTGATAAGGGCCTAAGATTCAGAATATATAAAGGACTATTATAACTCAACAGTAAAAAGACAACCCAATTTTAAAATGAGCACAGGCCTTGAATAAACATTCCTCCAATGAAAATATACAAATGGACATGAAAAGATGCTCAACATCATTAACCATCAGAGAAATGCAAGTTAAAAACCACAAGGGCATACCACAGTACACCTACTAGAAGAGCTATGATCAAAAGGACAGATAATAACAAATGTTGACAAGGATATGGAGGAATTGGAACCCTTATGCACTGCTAGTGGAATATAAAATACTTTGGGGTGGGCTTGGTGGTGCACTCCTGTAGTCCCAGCAACTTGGGAGTCCAAGGTGGGAGGATGCTTTAGGCCAGGAGTTCTAGGCTATAGTATGCTATGATCATGCCTGTGAATAGCCATTGCACACCACCCTGGGCAACATAGACCCCCATCTCCAAATAAAAAAAAAGTGCTTTGGAAAACCAGCTGGCAGTTCCTCAAATTGTAAAAACGTAACATTACCATATGACCCAGCAGTTCCACTCCTGGGTATATACCCGAAAGAATCGAAAACATACATTTACACGAAAACATGTACACAAGTATTCACAGCAACATTATTCATAGTCGCCAAAAAGTGGAAACAACCCAATGTCCATCAACTGATAAATGGACAAACAAAATGTAGTATATCCATACAATGGAACATTATTAGGCCATAAAAAGGAATGGAGTATTGATACATGTACACCATGGATGAACCTTGAGTTTATTCTGCTAAGTGAAGGAAGCCAGTCACAAAGTGTGATTCCATTCATCTGACATGTTCAGCATAGACAAATCTATAGAGACAGAAAGTAGATTAGTAGACTACTGCTCCAGCCTATTACTAGGACTGTAGGATCAGGGAGAAAATAGGGGGTGATTGCTAATGGGTACAGAGTTTCTTTTGGGGATGATAAAAAAATGCTCTAGACCAGGCACAGTGGGTGGCTCATGCTTGTAATCCTAGCAGTCTGGGAGGCTGAGGTGGGAGGATCGCTTGAGCTCAGGAGTTCGAGACCAGCCTGAGCAAGAATGAGACCTCGTCTCTACTGAAAAAAAAAAAAAAGCTCTAAAATTGATTGCGCTGGCTGGTCTGATGGTAGTGGGTTATCAGAACTTATTAACATTAGTGTCACTAAAGTTGGTATACAACTCCCCCACGCTAAATCTGATTGGCTTAAAATAAATAAATAAACAAGTAAAATTGATTGTGCTAATAGTTGCACAGCTCTGTGAATATACTAAAAAACTAGAAATTATGTAATTTAAAGAGGTGAACTGGCCGGGCACGGTGGCTCATGCCTGTAATCCTAGCACTCTGGGAGGCCAAGGAGGGCGGATCGCTCAAGGTGAGGAGTTCGAGACCAGCCTGAGCCTGAGCAAGAGCGAGACCCCGTCTCTACTAGAAATAGAAAGAAATTATCTGGACAACTAAAAAAATATATATAGAAAAAATTAGCCGGGCATGGTGGCGCATGCCTGTAGTCCCAGCTACTCGGGAGACTGAGGCAGGAGGATTGCTTGAGCCAGGAGTTTGAGGTTGCTGTGAGCTAGGCTGACGCCACGGCACTCTAGCCAGGGCGACAGAGCCAGACTCTGTCTCAAAAAAAAAAAAAACAAAAAAATATAGAGGTGAACTGTATATGTTAATCATATCTCAGTAAAACTGTTATATATATATATGTAAAAAAAAAAAAAACCCCAGTGGCCCTGAAAAGAGCTGCTAATGATAGATAAAGTATAGTGTTATTAGGGCACCTACAGGACACCCACAACCAAGCAGGATGGTTGGGAAAAGTATTTATTGGATGGTCAGGCCAAGAAAAAAATAGCGTATAAATTGAAATGCAAAGGGTAAATTGAAATAAGCTAGAGCAGCTGTTCTTAAACAGTTTGGTCCCAGGAGTCCTTTCAAATTTTAAAAATTATTGAAGACCTGCAAAAAGCTTTTTTTTTAATGTTTCTTGTATCTATCAATATTTACCATATTAGAAATAAAAACTGAGAAAATTTAAAAATATTTATTAATTCATTGAAAAAGTCATAACAAGCCCTTTATATTGTAGCATGAATAATATATTTTTAAGAAAAAAGACTGTATTTTCCAAAAAAAAAAACCAAAAAAGCTAATGAGAAGACTGTTTTTCATTTTTGCAAATGTCTTTTTTCTCTTCAATGCCTGCCTGATAGAAGACCACAGGATAGTTATAACTACTTCATTCAGTTGTCGCCATATTGGTGCAATTGGTTGAAGTAGACAAAGAAAATCCAGACAGGATGTGGTGGCTCATGTCTGTAATCCCAGCACTTTGGGAGGCTGAGACAGGAGGAGTGCTTGAGGCCATGAATTTGAGACCAGTCTTGGCAACAAAGCAAGACCCCATCTCTCCAAAAAAAACTTTTAAAACTTAGCCAGGTGTGGTGACACATGCCTGTAGTCCAGCTACCCAAGAGGCTAAGGCAGGATGATTGCTTAAGGCCAAGAGTTTGAGGTTACAGTGAGCTATGATAACACCACTGCATTGTAACAGAGCAAGACTCTGTCGAAAGAAAGAAAGACAGAAAGAAAGACAGAAAGAAAGAAAGAAAGAAAGAAAGAAAGAAAGAAAGAAAGAAAGAAAGAAAGAAAGAAAGAAAGGAAGGAAGGAAGGAAGGAAGGAAGGAAGGAAGGAAGGAAGGAAGACAAAAAAGAAATCAAAGAACTAAATAAATGAATAAATATTCCATGTTCATGGATAGGAAACTCGATATTGTCAAGATGTCAGTTCTTCCCAAGTTGATCTCTAAATTCAGTGCAAAGTCACAGCAAGTAATTTTGTGGTTATTGACAAATCATTTCTAAAGTGTGTAGGGAGAGGCAAAAGACCCAGGATAGCTGTATTAGTCAGGGTTCTTGAGAGAAAGAGAACCAATTGGATATTTACTTATTATAAGAAATTTGATAAGTGATTATGGAGTCTCAGAAGTCCCCTGATCTGCCATCAACAAGCTTGAGACCCAGGAAAGCTGTGATATAATTTCAGTCCAAATTCTAAGGTCTGTGAACCAGTGGAGCCGATGGTATAAATCCCCATCCAAGGGCAAGAGAAGATTGATATGCCAGCTCAAGCAGACAGGCAGGCAGGAAGGAAAGGAATCCTCCCTTTCTCTGCTTTTTGTTCTACTCAGGTCATCAACAGATCAAAGGATGCCCACTCACATTGGGAAAGGAAATCTGCCAAGGCTACCCATTCAACTGCTAATCTCATCCAGAAATATCCTCATAGATACACTCAAAAATAATGTTTAATCTGGGCACCCTGTAGCCCTGTCAAGTTGACACATAAAATTAACTATCACATGTTCACCCCTTGTCAATTTGGCACCCATACACATCTTAAACCATACTTAATCTCCAAATGAAGACAATAACAAAGCTATAATTCTATGTAATATGACACAACTATCCTGTGTCCAACCAAAAAGACATAGAGGAAACTTAAATGCCTATTACTAAGAGAAAGAAGCCAATCTGAAAAGTCTACATACTGTATTATTCCAACTATATGACATTCTGGAAAAGGCAAAACTATGGAAATAGTAAAAAGATCAGTGGTCGCCAAGGGTTAAGAGGGAGGAATGAATGAGTAGGTGAAGTAGAGAGGATTTTTTGGGCAGTGAAACTATTGTGTAATATTATAATTGTGGATACATGTCATTATATATTTATCAAAACCCATGGAACGTACAGCAGCAAGAGTGAACCCTAATGTAAACTATGGACTTTGGGTGATTATAATGTACCAGTGTAGGTTCGTCAATTCTAACAAATTGTAACATTCTCATGTGGGATGTTGAAGTGGGAGAGGCTGTGCAGGTGTGGAGTTAGGGGTGTGTGTGAACTCTATACTTTCTGCTCAATTTTGCTATGAACTTAAAACTGCTCTTAAAAAAAAAGAAGGTCTATTTAAAAGGTGGGGGGGGAGGAGCATATCAAACGTGGAAGCTCTGGTAAACCCCTCAATATTTAGAATGGGGCATCTAAGGGTGGAATTCTGAGGCTAAGGGTATACCCGAAGTAAAGCAGGACTTGCATGAATTGTAACCCAGCTTTGAATATTCTGGCAGCCACAAAATCTCCCTCCTTGAAATCGAATTAAGGTGATTCTGGTTCCTACTGCCCCTAGGACAAAACTCCTCTCTGAAGGAAGAAATCATTGTTATTACACATTATTGCAGCAGTGTTTCAAACATTATACAAAGCCCAGTGCACAAAGATAATCATGAGGAAATAACACATTGTGAATAAGAACCAAAAGATGCAAATGCCTCCAGGGGCTCTAGAATTATTAGAAACAGGCTTTAAAATAGCCATGTAAATTATATTCAAGGTACAATAGAGAATTTCAACTGAGAATCAGAAATTATTAAAAAGGACATAGGAGATTTGAAAAAGACCAATAGGAATTCTAGGGCTAAAAAAATGTAATCCAAATTAAGAATTATACGGACGGGAGATATTTAAAGAGAGAACTAGTGAAATGGAAGATAAATCAGAAAAAAAATCTAGACTGAAACACAATATTTCTTTTTCTAACTAATCTTGGAAAAAACTCTTGTATTTAGTGTTTTAGATTAAAATGCTGTAAGTGGAGTTTCTGTACAGTCACTTTTAATTATGAATTAATTTGTCATTGAAGTAAAATTTACATAACATACAATTAGCCATTTTAAAGTGTACAATTCAGTGGCATATAGCACATTTACAATGTTGGGCAACTACCACCTTTCTCTAATTTAAAAACCTTTTCGTCACCTCAGAAGAATTCCCCATACCTAAAAAGTAATCACTTCCCATTGTCCTCTTCTGCTATCCCTTAGCAACCACTAATATGCTTTCTCTTTCTATGGACTTGTCTATTTCATATTTTTCATATAAAAGGAATCATCTAATGTATGATCTTTTGTTCCTAGCTTCTTTCATTTAACATAACGTTTTCAAGGCTCATCCAAGTTGTAGCATTTTTTCCTTTTTATGGCTAAATAATAATTCATTGTGTGGATATACCATAATTTATCTATTCATTTGTTGATGGGCATTTGAACTGTTTCCATTTTTTGACTGTTATGAATAATGCTGCTATAAACATCTGTGTACAAGTTTCTGTGCATAGATATGTTTTAGTTTCTTTTGGAAAAATATCTAGGAGTGGAGTTTCTACAAATTCTACGTTTAACTGTTTTCAGGAACTGCCACTGATTTCCACAGCCACTGCACCATTTCACATTCCGAATAGATCCTTCAGAAAGAGACTCCTTTATCCATCATTCTTCAGGCCTCTTGCTGCTGCCCTCTGGGAGGTTCTTCTTCTTTTTATTATATTTTTCCTTGGTCTTATCTGAAGCGGACATTGCAGATCATATCTTTTTGGGGTTTGCTCAGCTTTGACAGCCTACTGTCTGCTCATAAAATGTTGGAGCCCAAAGGGGGTTTTTTGACTATGTTGTTGCAGGCTTTTTCAATCCAGAATCAATGGTTTCTTTGAAGCAGTAGTTCTCTCTCAAGAACTTAGGTGTCTTCAGAAATTCTACTTCTTGCCGTGGGATACTTGCTTGTTTTGGACCATCTCTCCTGTTGAGACCAACTAGAAAATGTGAACCTAAGAAAAAGAGAAAAACATACTTGGTTTTGTTTTTGGGTTTTTTGTTTGTTTGTTTGTTTGTTTTGTTTTTTAGTGTCTGGTTTATTTAAACTTGCCATCACAGGCCCCGCGGTGGAGCAGGAACTGAATGGCTGGGAGCCGTAGGGCGGAGCAGGGCAGGGATGTCCAGGTATCACAAGGCAAAGGGAAGTCAGCAGAGCAGCCAGAGCAGCGTTAGGGCCAGACTGAGCAGGGGAGCCCAGGCACCACGGAGCCCAGCCCCACTCATGGCCTCAGCATAGAACCTCACCACCTTCTCATTGGTGTTGCCCTGGTTCAGGTCAAATCACATCTGGATGCAGTGGCTGCTCCCTCAGTTGTAGTTGCTAACTTTGTAGGAGTGACTCCAGATTTTACTGCATAGAGCAGCAGGTGTAGGGAAGTAGAAAGGGAATGGGTGGCAAGCAGCTTTCACTGGGCACTGTTTACACCCTAAGGCCCAGTTCCAGCCCTTGTGCCAGTTGCTCTTGCTGGGGTAGGAGGAGTGACAATCCTCCCACCAGTGCTCACAGTCCTCTTTGCACAGGGGCACATTCGGCTTCGTGCCAGCTCTAGCCCACCCGCTGGATCCAGGGCCCCAAGTTAGGGGAGCACTCGTAGGGGCAGGTATGCTGGATGAAATGCTGTTTGCAGGCAGACACCATCTCTCCACGGTGGTCCCAGCTGAATTCATACAGGTGGGAAATATCTTTACAGGCTTCCTGGATGGTGTTGGTGGAGCAGCAGGCATTCTTCTTCCAAGGAGTACACTGTTCATGCAATTTGTCCTCACTGCTTGGCTTTTCCTTGTGGTGCTTAGCATCCATACAGACTTTAAGAAGCTCAGTCCTGACCAGAGCAGTCCTGGGCTGGGCTCCCCCTACCGCAGCCACCCACACTAGAAGGAGCAGCAGCTGTGTTGTCATCCGCAGGGCGGTGGCTGTTTCTGAAGGAAGAGCCGTGGTTAATGGCCAACATACTTGTTTTAAGGCATCTGAGACTTATCAAGGCAACGAGGATTTTGGGGGGCAAATCTCATAGAGAAGAGAAGCCCAGAAAAGTGAGCCCTATTTTTGGTGCCACTTTTTCCCTTGTGGAATTTGCCAACACAAAGGGATGGCTTAGAGGATGAGACATTGGGCAGAAAGCAGTGGCCAAGAGACTGAGTAGCTAAGCAGGGGTTTGGGGTTGGGGAAACAAGTTGTTCAGCTGAAGAATATACATTATTTTTTTCAAGCACACATGATCACTTACCAAAAATTGACGACATACTAGAGGTTAAAGCAAGTCTCAACAAACTTCAAATCTTTTAAAGTATGTTCTTTGATCACAATGAAATTTTATTTATTTTTTATTTTTTTTAAAGGATGGTCAAATGAAGCAGTGGGAGTGGAGAAGGAACAAAGGAATCTGTAACTGGTTGTGATCAATTAGTTGTAAACACCACTGCGCTCGGACCAACCCATCACAATGAATTAAGCTAGACATTAATAACAAAGAGTCATGTAGAAAATTCTCACCTATTTTGAAATTTAGGTATAAACTTCAAAGAAGTCAAAGAAGAAATTACAGCGAATGTCAGAAAATATTTTGAATTAAATAATAATAAAAATATTAATACAAAATGTAAAATTTTGTGGGATGAAGCTAAAACTGTGCTTAGAGTGAAATTTTTAGCTTTAAAATATACATATGTATTAGAAAAGAAGTTAAAAATCATTCTTAAAATTAATCTCAAGAATCTAGAAATAGAAGAGCAAATTAAAATCAAAGAAAGCTTTAGATGTAAAGAAAAGAATTTTACTTCCTGCAGATGTTCACTCTTTAAAATTTTAAGAATTACTTAGGGAGATTCTATTTTATGACTAGCACACGTAATGCTCTATACAGACACAAGTAAGTGTATGATACAGCCTCTACTCAGGCAAGTGGCACTTCTTTTAAGGAGATTAGATAGAAAATATTGTGCTGTTAAATAAGATTGTAAAGAGACATAGTGCTTCTATCTCATTCACCAGCCTATGCCCCTCTCCCACCCAAGGCATTTTGGTTTCTCTTGCCTATGCTGGATTACAGCTATGGCTGTAATCAACCCTGCTCTTGTCTGCACCCCAAATTCCTCTATCCTGGGACTTTCTCCCACTTTCATTTTTTCTGTTATTCAACAGAAGATTTTCTTTCCTGTTGATCCCAGGTCATAGAGTTGCTGGAGAAAATCAAGTTGTTATTTCATAATCTTGAACAGGTCGCAATTTAATGTTTACAGGAATTTTCATATAGGACCTGGTAAGTGAGGAAAGAAGTTTTACTTCTATTGGAAGCCAGACTTGTGGAAGAATTGGGGTATTTAAATCCGGTCACTGAGAGGCAACGATCCCAGAAAACCATATTACACTAAGAAAAGGAGACATTCTTACCCTGGCCTGGAGTCATTTCAACAAATACAGCAAACATGGGAGAGGCTTACATGTTTGGAAGAGTTTTATGCTAAAAATTAGTTTGGCCATAGAGAAGAGCACAGCCAGGAGAGCTGGCAAATACAGTGACAGTCATGGTGTCATTCTGGGGCCTTCACTTCAAGGCACGGCTTGAAAGGGAATAAAGTCTAACGGCACTAGCCAGCATTTCAAATACCAGATGCATGAGGCAGACAAGGACCGAGACGGCTCCGCACTTCTTTCAAGGGAAACTATATCATTTACTGGAGTAGTTGAAAAAAAAAAGAAAGAAAGAAAGAAAGAAAAACACGCGAAGTTCTCTTTCAGATCTCCGGCTACGCAAAGCTTCGGTTGAGCCCCTAAGAGATCTCGCGATATAGTGTTTTCGTAATCCTCCCCCGCCCCTTATGGCGGGAACAGTCTGGAAGTGACGGCATGCTACGCGGCAGGCTTCTGTCGGAAGTGACGTTGTTATCCCAGAATCCTTGGAGAAGGAGAAGCGCGTTCTTGCGTGCTACTCGCAGTTAGGAGTGGAACGTTAAGCAACGTGGTGTGCTTCTTAGCAGGAAGGCGTGCACGTTTGTGCTTTGCCAGCCGCGGCGTAGTGGGCCTTTTGGGGCCGGAAAGTTGGTCTTTTTGCACAGGGATAAGAGGTCGTGGCGGGCCGCGCGGCAACCTGACCCGGCCTCACCATGTTGGTGCTGTTTGAAACGTCCGTGGGCTACGCCATCTTTAAGGTAGGCGGGAGATTGAGCTGTTGGAGGGGTAAGGCCAGTGGTGGACACCGGGAGAGGGAAAGACCTAGGGAGAGAATTACTCAGTGGGTGCCTTTTATGTCCCCGGGCTCTGAAAGGAAGGAGAAGGACTTCAGACCTGAGAGGCCATGTTTCGGTTAACACGTGGCCCCGCCGTTTGGGACGACCTGTTTTGCATTAGAGGATTTGGTCTGAATGAAAAGGTGGGCAGGAGCCTTATTAGAGTTTTACATGCTGTAATAAGGAGTTTGGGTTTTATTCTGGGTGTTTGGAGGAATGATCGAAAGGTTTTAAGCAGAGGGATGATTGATATAATTTGTCTTTTAATAAGATTACTTTGCTGTGTGGAAACTAGATTGGGGGGGGAGACAAGAAAGGAAGCAAGGATATTTTTGCATTAATTTAGACAAGATGAAATTCCTTGCATTAAGGTTGGTATGGAGGGAAACAAATAATAGAAGTTTTGAAGATAGAACTGAGAGACTTTGCTGACGGATTGAATGTGGGTTTTTGGTTTAAGATGTATGGTAAGGAAGAAGCTTGTCGGGTGCTGGGGGCTAAAGATTTCCTGTTTTCCGTTTGGGCTGTGGAGCTCGCGTTGTCTTTTAGATGTGATACTGCAATTGTCCTGTGTATCGGGCAGTTCAGTATTTCAAGTTTGAAGCTTAGGGAAGAAATCTGGGCTGGTGATTAATCAATTTGAGATTTGATGGTTTTACTAGGAAAGTTTGACGTTAACTTACAAGTGTATCAGTGTGCAAATGCCTTTCCTGTGCCAGGCACTCTTCCGAGCTCTGCGGTATGGCAACGAAAAACAAAGTTTTCATATATATTCCAGATTTATGTGTGTCAATATAAGGCAAAAAGTGCTAGATGAAATGTGTGGTACAGTTCTAGTTCTGAATCCAAAAACCATTTGTATTTATGTTTGTGGTATGGATGCAGAAAGTCTAGAAGCGTACAGAGCTCTCACTTTATTTCTCTTAAGTTTCACTTCTGACACTTGAAAATATACCTCTATTTGCATTTGTTATGTCACATACTTATTTTTAAGAAAACCAAAAAAATAATAAGTTAAAGCGAAAGGCAGCTTTGCTTGTTTTTCCTTTCATTGGAGTTATCTGTAATTGTAGTGTTAGCAATTTTAAGGGACTTTCAAGAGCATAGTCCCCTTTAGAGCTCCTGAACATGTCTACTTTGCTTTTCTCCAGCTTTTTGAAATATTAATTCCTATGTAGAGTTCTGCATACGCCCCAATTCTCTTAGCCAATATTGTCTGTCATATTTGAATTAGGATCTATTGATGAATTTCATCGTAAGTTGATCTAGTTTGCTGTCCTGAACTGGATCATAAAAGGAGCCAACTGCACAGTCCACTGGTTGTCTCCCATGGTAGTAAGGAATTGGCTTAGCAATTGTCTGATTACAAGACCTTGGTCATAAAATAAAGCATTCAACTGTATCTCTTGATGAACTATTGATTTTTATTAATGAAGAATATCCTGCCCCATAAAAAATCTTGAGTATTCTGTTGTAGGTTTTGGTGCTATTCTGCCAGTTACTGTTCAAAATTATTAGATTGTGGGTTAGGTAACCTACTATTAGAGAAATAACTAAAGTTGGGCTTGAATATATTGACATATTGGTTAGTTTATAATTATTTGGAATTAATGGTAGTTATTTGATCATTTCTGAATAACAGACATGCAGAAGTTCTGGAATTAGTGGTGATGGTTGCACAATTTTGTGAAAATATACTACTAAAAATTGAATTGTACACTTTAAAAGGGTGAATATTATGGTATACATAAAATTAATATTATATTGTATGTAATATTATAGGATATCATAGTGAATGATAATCTCCTCAAAAGGTGGACATACTTACAGTACAGGGTTATTAGCTTCCTTTCCCATAATCTTTCAAAATGCTGGGGTGTAAAATTATACTGATTGCATAAAATTCATGCTTTGTTGGCAATGTTTTGAGAAGTTTTTTTCAAGGTGTTTTTTGTTTTGTTTTGTTTTTGAGACAGAGTCTCACTCTGTTGCCCGGGCAAGAGTGCCATGGCTTCAGCCTAGCTCACAGCAACCTCACACTCCTGGGCTCAAGCGATCCTTCTGCCTCAGCCTCCCAAGTAGCTGGGACTACAGACATGTGCCACCATGCCCGGCTAATTTTTTCTATACAGATTTTTAGTTGTCCAAGTAATTTCTTTCTATTTTTAGTAGAGACGGGGTTTCACTCTTGCTCAGGCTGGTCTCGAACTTCTGAGCTCAAATGATCCACCCGCTTCGGCCTCCCAGAGTGCTAGGATTATAGGCATGAACCACTGCACCCGGCCTCAAGGTGTTTTTTTAAACCTCAGTTTACAGTGAGGAATACATTTTATGTACAACCCCATATATAAATGAACATCCATATTTAGAGTGATTCAAAAATGAATACTTCCAAAAATTTATATTTTGTTAACAAGGTTATATATATGAGTGCAAAGAAAATATGTAAAGGAACTATTATAGTTAGTTCTACAATATTAAAAAAACTCAACTAGTGTCCCTTGTGTCCCATGGCACACAGCATATATGATTAAAGACAGCCGTTAGTCTTGCTTATCCTAGACTTCCTTTAACTGTGTTGTTTAATATGTATGGTAGCCACTGACCATATACTTCGCACTTGAGATGTGGCTGGTATGACTGAGGAAGTGAATTTTTAATTTTAGCTTATTTAAATTTTAATAGTAACATTGGACAGTGTAGCTGTGTAGCACAGCATTTGGTGTTACTTTGTTTTCTCAAGGTTTGGAGGAAGAAATTTTTGATGACGTACCAAATATTCATATATAACCTGATCACTGAGCAATATATTTTTCCAGCTTTATTGGGTATACATCATACACTATATGACTGGCCTGATGTGTTTAAGTAAAATGTATACAGTTGTGCAATCACATAGAATCCAGTTTTAGAACATTTCATTCCAAAAAGTTCTCATTCCGAAACAGAGAAGATTATAATGATCCCCACGTACTCCATCACTCAGCTTCAACCAGCCCATTTTGTGTTATCCTCCCTCCCCCGAGTATTGTTTTGAAACAAATCCTGGATATTTAATTTGACCTGTAAAAATTTCATTATGTGCCTGTAAAATATAAAGACTTGTAAAATGAGCAAACAATATAACAATGGTGCTAAAGATTTTAATGTTAACAGTAGCTATATACTATTTCTACTTAGCGATGGAAATTATATCATCTTAATCCAGAATGATAAAACTTAAAATGGACATTGTGTACAAACAGTTCTAATTTCCTATCTGAAAATGAGTGGTTAAAAATTTGACACAAATGTAAGACAAAATGGAAATATCTAATTTTCTTTTGTTCAGACCGTCTTTATTAGTAATGTTTTCTATAACACGTTGCCCACGACTGGGGGCATATTAGCCAAGGTTTTTGTTTGCCACAACAGAATCGTTGAAGACCTTTGGATGGTCATGAATCCCCGTTATTTTATTACATTTCCTTTGTTACTTTAACTTTGGTTTAAGAATGGTGATGATATCTTTTAAGTATGCTAATTTTGCTATCCAAATGTTATCTTCAAATATACTTTTTAACTAGAAAAAAATGTGAATTTTACTCATAATTCATAGCCCCTACTTGATACACATCCTTTGGACAGTCAATGAGCTCTGTATGGTTACCTGCATTCTCTGAACAATTTCAAAAGGTTGGGACTATTCTTTTTGTTTGATTTTGTTTTTTTGGAGACGGAGTCTCGCTCTGTTGCTCCAGCTAGAGTGTAGTGGTGTCATCATAGCTCATTGCAACTTCAAATTCCTGGACTCAAGCCATCCTGCTGCCTCAACCTCCCAAGTAGCTGGGACTACAGGCATGCACCACCACACCCGGCTAATTTTTCAATTTTTTTGTAGACACGGGGTCTGGGTCTTGCTCTTGCTCTTGCTCAGGCTGGTCTCAAACTCCTGAGCTCAAGTGATCCTCCCGCCTCAGCCTCTCAGAGTGCTAGGATTACAGGTGTGAGCTACCGCCAGGACTATTGTTTCAATAAAAAACAACCGCACTTAATGTTTTAGCGTAGTTAGTCATGAGACTTGGTGGGATATCCTTGGATTATAAAACTTCATGATACGCAAAATAGAACTATTAGTACCTTGTAATTTTTTTAATACCAACACTATGCTTTGTGGTTTACTGCTTCATTACTTATGATTCCTTTATAGTTTTTCCAGTTTGATTTATTTTGACCAACTTTGCAAGTTCTGTAAACATATCTAATGCAACTGTGTGTGGGATTCAATTTAAACACAGCAAATCCTTAAAGTCATCTTGCCTCACTCATCTGACAAAGTTTTGTACAACTTGCAATATCGTGTTTCTTTTAGTGAAAAAAAAGCATAACTAGACTGTAATTGCATAAGTATTAATGTATAAATGTTTGATATTATAGATTTGATAAATAGTGCTTATCCGCATAGTTTTAAATTTATTAGGGTTTTTTAATTAAAATATTTGTATAATATCTATGCATACTATATGTCATTAAATTTAACACTTCATTGTTTTACACTGCCATTTAAACTGGCCTCTGCCCAGCATACCTGTAGTCCTAGCACTCTGGGAGGCCAAGGCAGGAGGATCACTTGAGGTCAGGAGTTTGAGACCAACCAGCCTGAGCGAGAACGAGATCCTGTCTCTACTAAAAATAGAAAAATTAGCAGGCTGTTGTGGCACATGCCTGTAATCCCAGCTGCTCACTCGGGAGACTGGGGCAGGAGGATCACTTGAGCCCAGGAGTTTGAGGTTGCTGGGAGCTAGGCTGACACGATGGCACTCTAGCCTGGGCAACAGAGCAAAACAAAACAAAACAAAAAGCCCCCAAACTGGCCTGCTATCACTTGTAAGACATTCCAATTTTAGGGATGTTAAATGTGAGGAGGGTACTTTTTAGGACTGATTCTATCCTATACTTGGGCAATTGATATAGAGTATTGGCAAGGGTGTACAGAAATAAGGCTTTTTATTCACTCTTGGTTTAAGTGAAATCGATAGACTCTCTTACAAGGAATTTGGTATAATCTGTCAACGTAAAATATGCATATGCTGTATGGTCAATTAACTCCTATTCCAGTAATTTGTCCTACAGAAATATAACATGTATACATAGGTATGTTTTCTGAATCATTAAAAAGGAAAGTTTGGAAGCAACTTTATCAGTAAGGACAAAGATGATAGTGTATTCGTACAACGCAATTCGAGGTTGTTAAAATGTAGAATTATGTCTATGATAAGTGTATGATGTGAGTCCTAAAAGTATGCATGAACAACATGTTGCATAGACATTCAAAAAGTCTTGAAGAGTATGTATCTCTAAATGTTGATAACTGTTTTGATGATTAAAATGCCCTTTTTTTTTTTTCATTTTAAAATTTCTTACCTCAGGGTGTGTCTTAGAATTGGCGATATTTTAGTTTTAGAGAAATCCATAATACTTTAATGTTAGAGTGACAATAGCAATAAATAACAGGATGTAATCTATTGAAAGTGGGCAAATAAAGTCTTTTGATGGTTTATAAGTATGTTATACATTGTAAAAGAAAGATTTATAATATGGCCTGCCTGGGACCTGTAGTCCCTTGCTAGGCTGAGGGAGGCTGCAGTGCACTGTGATCGTACCTGGGACTAGACACTGTACTTTGGCCTGGACAACATGACAAGACCCAGTTACTAAAAATAGTAATAATAATAAATAAAATAAAGAAGATTCTCAACAAAGGCCATGACTAGATCTGAATTTCATTCAGGCATTAAATGGGCAACTCAGACTACTAATTTGACCAAAAATATTTCGGTGAGAAAAACAGCTTCCACCACCCTCATTTTACATGTATCATTGTACTTGAAGAATATAGCTATATATGCCTAACCTGTGCCATTTAAAGAAAACTATTTAAACATTTTATTACAGGTTCTAAATGAGAAGAAACTTCAAGAGGTTGATAGTTTGTGGAAAGAATTTGAAACTCCAGAGAAAGCAAATAAAATGTAAGTTATCTTAAAACTAAGAATTTAGCAGTTAACATTTAAGGTTTGTTTTGTTTTTTCCATTCCCCCCCCCCATTCATACAATGTTATGTTCATAGTTTTCTGTTTCAAAATCTGTTTCAGGAATAATTTTGGTATGAACCTAATTATTACAGATTTTTTATTTGGAATTAGAACAATAGGCCATCTCAACTAATTTGTATTAGTTGCAGACTAGATTGGACAGCACCCCAAAATTACTATTTTATAGGATATTTGGGAGCACAAATTGGTTATGAATTAAGTACGGTAGTTTCCCCCACCCTATTGGAGGGGGTTATGTTCCAAGACCTTCCAGTGGATGCCTGAAACCTCGAATAGTACTGAACCTGATTGCTGTTGGTCAGAACACATTTCTGTTCATGTCTTCCACCCACAAATTTAATGCTTTTTCCATCTTAAGCAAGCACTTAATCATCACTGTAGCTGTAACTTGCAGTTTGAGGTGCAACAGAAAAACTTGCAGGAATTTCTTTTTCTTTCACAATTTCACAGATGATTCATTCTTACTGTAGATCTTAGCAACTTCAACTTCAGCATGTGAGGTTTTGTCTTTCCTTATTAAGTTGAGACCTGTCACCTTTTCACTTAAAGGAAGCACTTTATAGCTTCTCTTTGGTTTATGTGAATTGCCACCATTACTATTCTTGCATTTTGCAGCCATTATTAAGTAAAATAAGGGTTATCGAAAATAAGCACAGCGATATCTCAACAGTAGATCTGGTAAACAGAGACAGCTACTAGGTGACTAATAGGCAGGGCGTGTATACAGCATGGATACAGTGGATAAAGGGATGAGTCACATCCCGGGCACATGAGATTTCATTACACTACTCAAAATGGCACACAATTTAAAACTTTAAAATTATTTGTGAAAATTTTCATTTAACATTTTTGGGGCCTATTCTGACCAAGTGGTAACTGAAACTATGGAAAATGAAACCACAGATAAAGGGGTACTACTGTATAAATTTCTGTTAAAAGTAATAATTGTCTAAAGCATGGAATGCTGGATAATTTAACTTTTTGTTTCTCTGAGTTAATAATATTCAAATGTTTTTTAACTTAAGTCACAATTTATTTATTCTCTGTGACTTGTACTTCTTAGCTCCCTAGGGTATGATAAAATAACTAGTAAATCCTAGAAAGGTATAACTGAGTTCCTTGAGATCTCTTGATGAGAAAGTAGATACAGTATAACTTTGATGTCTAACTTAAGGAATGAGTGGTGGGAGAGAGAGATGGCCTTTCCTCAAGATAGAGTCAAGATGGCTGTTTTACCATCTGTGAATCACCTTGTGAAATATAGCCCATTTGGTGAATGTGGCCCTGGGAAGGACCTGACTTGATCCTTCTGATACTTATGGATTTGGAGGGATCTATTTATGATTACGAATGACATAGGGTATTTGATAATTCAGCTGCTATTGCAAGTAAAAACACAAAGGAGTCAAAGGGAACTTCTTAAGCTTGCTAAAGAGTGTGAAACCCAAAGAAATGGCATACTAAACAATTACAGAAACAAAATACAGAGTTGTAGCATTTGTAGTGTTAAAAGTCCAAAATTTGAGAGAGCTTAAGTGTCTATCAGTAGTGGAATTGTTGAATAAATTGTAGTATGTCCATAGATCTCTTGGTGACCTTATAGAAAGGCCCACGATACACTGAGAAAACCAAGCCTCAAGGTAATTTAATGTGTTCTCATTTTCGCATGTCTTTGCATATCTATATGTGCATTTATACAGGTATGAGAGATGAACAAATAACCATTTTAGAAGGGTGAAAATAGAATAAGGTTAGTGCAGAATAAAATGAAAGTATTTACTTTTTTCTTAAATCTTTGTATTTTTAAGTGTGCATTTAAGGGACCACCAGCATGTTCCCTTAACAGATAAGAAAACCTCGCTTAAGATGACACTGTTCTAGGCAAATAGAAGACGAGTTTTCCTTTTTTTTTTTTTTTTTTTTTTCCTGAGACAGAGTCTCGCTCTGTTGCCCCGGCTAGAGTGCTGTAGCATCAGCCTGGCTCACAGCAACCTCAAACTCCTGAGCTCAAGCAATCCTTCTGCCTCAGCCTCCCGAGTAGCTGGGACTACAGGCATGCGCCACCATCCCCGGCTACATTTTTCTATACATTTTTAGTTCTCCAGCTAATTTCTTTCTATTTTTAGTAGAGACGGGGTCTCACTCTTGCTCAGGCTGGTCTCGAACTCCTGACCTTGAGCAATCCTCGCGCTTCGGCCTCCCAGAGTGCTAGGATTATAGGCGTGAGCCACCACGCCCAGCCTAGTTTTCCTTTTTAAAAGGTTATATTTTTTTGCTGGATTAATCTGATTCGTTGTTGTCAATGATGTATTCTTGTTGGAATTGAATCTAAGTGATCTAACTCCAATATTCGTCACTACCACTGAGACAACAATGACTGAACTATATGTGCGTTTCTTTATATAAAATGTTACCCTGCACATAAGTGTGGTCAAAGGGGGTCAAATAATGGTAAGAGGAAGCAGGTCTGACAATAAGCTATTTTTTTAATGGCACTTGTACTGGGTAGACAAATGAATGTCATGAGATTCTTGACCTAAAAGGGGCTCAAGTACTTCTTGGGTCAATTCTATGCTGTGTAGTAAAAGTCATCTCTGTCCAGCTGTAAGCAGCAATAGTTATGTTGAAGCTTCAGTATGTTTACTATTGGCCTAAGTTCCTTCAAATCCTCCTACTATAGTCCAAGCATTACTGGCCCAGTGTTTAGAAAAAAACTAGTCATTTTATGAAGAATATCTAACGTTGCACCCTGATGCCCAGTGACAGGTAAGTTCTTTTATTGGTGTGTGCTTTGGAAAACAGTCCAACACTTCTTTCACAGCTATGTGGTTTTTGCAGAACCATGTGCCCCCATAACATGTTTCTTTCTTTTTTTAAATTCTAGAGTAAAGCTTAAACATTTCGAGAAATTTCAGGATACAGCAGAAGCATTAGCAGGTAAAGTTAAATACTAGAAGGAAACTTGCTTTTTTTTTTTTTTTTTTAAATTTTAAATCTCGGCAATTTGTTTTCCTTATTAAAAGGTTGTTCGCTTCAGTTGCCTGAGTTAACCTTTTTCAATGTTGTCAATGATGCATTCTCATTGGAACTGAATTTAAGTGATCTGACTCAAATTCGTCACTACCACTGAGACAACATTGAGTTAGCTTTTTTCACTATAGGGCTGGTTTCCCCCCATGTGATGAGAGGTGAGAAGTGATTAAATTGATCTCCCTGTGGAAACCAACAGCATAATGCTGAAGCACAGTTCAGTAAAAGCTGTTCTACAAAGGGACCAAGGTAATGTGGTCAAGTACACCAGCTCTTTGATTTTTCCAAGGGTAAAATTGAGAATAGCCAGGACTCACAGTTGAAAAGCTAATAAATGATAATACTAAAGTTCTCCTGGGGTATACATTTTCATTTCAAAAAAGCATGTCAATATTATTAAAACTTGTAGGGAAACTAATGGAGGTTTTATTTTTTAGTACAAAAACTGTAGAGAGGCGTAAGAGTTTTATTTATCTAAAGCGTATCAGTTTTTCATTGGCTTAAATTCCGTATCACAAATTAGCCAACTGCTTGGTGGTGTAATTTGAAAATGAAGGACTATAAGGAAGAATGGCTAAATAATTTTGTTAATCAGCCACAGGGGAAAGGTAAGGTTCTGTGAAAATTGGAAATATAACTAAACATGCTGGGATATAATGGGCCACCCTAACCTTGGCAGAGGAGTCACCTAAAGAAAGAGCCAACAGTGTGGTCCGTTACTTTATTTATTTTTGAGACAGAGTCTTGCTCTGTCACCTCAGGAAGAGTGCAGTGGCGTCATTCTAGCTCACTGCAGCCTCAAACTCCTGGGCTCAAGGGATCCTCCTGCCTCAGCTTCCCCAGTAGCTACAAGAGACTGCAAGAGCATACCACCACACCTGGCCAATTTTTCTATTTTTAGTAGAGACAGGGTCTTGCACTTGCCCAGGCTGGTCTTGACTGAGCTCAAGCAATCCTCCCACTTCAGCCTCCCAGAGTGCTAGGATTACAGGTGTGAGCCACTGCGCCTGTCCCATTTATTTTTTAAATAAATAATGGTTCTGGGGCTGCTTCACTAACCCAGCAGTAATTGGAGCCTTATACAGCCATAAAACACAACTATAGTAATGTTAACCTGGAGTGGTTTTTTGTTTGGTTTTTGTTTTTTTAAAGAGATATAGGGTCTCACTGTGTTGCCCAGGCTGAGGTACAGTGACGTGATCATAGCTCACTGCAGCCTCAAACTCATGGGCTCAAGTGGTCCTCCTACATTGTTGTCCTGAGTAGCAGGAACTACAGGCGAGCACCACAACACCTGGCTAATTTTTTTTGGAGACAGGGTCTTATTATGTTGCCCAGGCTGTCTTAAACTCCTTTAACATATGGAATTTTTTAAAAGATAGTTCTGTTCATCACAGCTTTAAGTATGAATAGAATTAAAATTCCAAACTCTAGGGGGCATTGTTCACAAAGACTGTAATATGAACAGTTCCTCCTGGCATTGTAAAGTGCTGCAGCCCTGATCCCAAGTAGCCTCTTCTGTTCCTCCAGGGTTTTCTTTCCCCTTGATAATAAACGACTATGTTAGGAAGTGGCCTTTTCTGAATTCCTTTTTGTGTATAATCTGTAATCTGCTTGGAATATTTCTTTTTCTTTTTTTTAAATAAGCTTCTATGAATCTGTATTTCTGACCAATTCTTATTAAACTATTAAATGGACAAGCTCAATCTTTACCCAAAGAAAAAGGAAGTTTTTACTGTTAATAGCTAATACGTGATTGTCAGATTTATGCTTATCATTTCACAATTATTTAATCCTTTGAACAATCCTGTATGATAGATACTATTATCTTTATGTTACAGATGATAAAACATGAGACTTGAGCAGTATTTCCGAATTCCCCTACCAAGCTTCTTTGTATTCTTTAAATTAATGTAAGATAGATGAGGAAAATGCCATAGTAGGTGAGAATTTAAAGTCAAACCTCCCCAGTATAAGCTGCACGAGGTGAAGACTGTGTTCTTCACTGTCACATCCTTAGATTCTAGCACAGAATGTGGCAATAGAAGATTTATAATAAATATTTTTGAGGAAATGAATGAAAGTGTAGTGAGCTCTGTCAGGAATCTAGTCATAGAAACCTGTACAGTGCCTTTTCCTATTTATACCAGAAAGTTGAATGAACATCACCTGATTAAGAGAGTAGAGTCCTTTCCTGGAAATTAACTTCTCACTGCCTGTTACAAGGCAGTTTTGACATGACAGAACTGAGTAGCTGTAGATGTCACAGTGTACGTTTTAAACTCCACTGCCTTAGAATGAGTCTGATGTCAAGAGTCTATTTTTGTTCCAGATGTTCATATATGCCATTTGCATGGAGAGGTTTATTTTTATTCTCGATCATATTTTCAACTTGAAAGTCTTAAAATCATGACAGGAAAATCTGGGGCCAGCCTACATTTGGGTAATGTTGGAGGACTATCAGGGAATCCTGAAAATGGCTGGTAGAGGAGATAGAGGAAAAGACTCAGCCTCCCCTTATCCCTATAATCATCCCTATATACCACCCTTTACAAATACATACTGTGGCTATTTCGCAATCTGATTATCAGACTTTTGATAAAGAGAAGTGTCTGTAAATGTTCGAATCACCTGGAGTAGACATTTTTACTTTTAAGAAATAAATTTTAAATAAGGGAGAATACTAGGTTAAATTAAAAGTAGATGATATGGAAAATTGACAACTAGAAGCAGGAAGCTGAATAAATTTCTTAATTATTAAAGAGGATTTTAAAATTTACAAAGAAAGAATAAAAGGAAGACTGTTATTAGAAAGTTAGATAATAAAGAATTCATTGTCATACAAAATGAATAAGATTAGTGTCCAGAGCTGTCTCGTGGCCAGATGCCTTTTGTCCTCACCTTTATGATGTTCTCATATAACAGATGTAATTCTTACGGATAGAGAGGATCAGGAGGAAGAGCACATACCTGGCTGATTAAACACAAACTGCCTTGGAAATTGTGACAGACCTTCCTTCCTGCCAAGCATACTGTTACCACAGAAAAATATCAGAATAGATGTAGGTTTATGTGGGCCCACATAATGGAAGCATAAGTCTAAGGAAGGGTGAGAGTTATCAAGTAGCAGATTTGGAACTTGCTAGAAATGAAAGCAGTCTCAAAATAGATTAAGTTGCCTTCAGTAGTAAGTTTTCCATTGTTGGAGGTTTACAAGCAGAAGCCTAATGAAACATCTGTATTGAAGATTAGCAAAGATAAGGCCTCCACCTGAACATGCTTATATTGTGGAATAGTCTTGAAAATGATTGCACATTTTTTTTAAAACCAGTTTTAACATGATTTTAGGGTATTTTACAATCTATTCACAATTTCAGTCTATCTGAAATGACAAAGGAGAATTAATCTATTTGTCTTCCCCGAATAGATTGTTTCTAAGATTTCACGATAGTCTCTCTCTGAGTTCCTAAGAGGATTCTTGTGACCTGGGTTATCCCCTAGCTCTGGAGCAGAACTGAGGGTGAGAAGATAAAATGGGATTGTGAAATGTGTACTTTTAAAAACATTTATACATTTATATACATTTATCTTTCATTTTAGAAATAATGTTAAATTTGGGCCTTTTGAAAGGAAGTGTTTTGCTTTATTTTCTTAAATTAAGACATATTCTCACAATTAAAAATCTAAGAGTTAACTTCTATTTTTCTTTTTCCTGAAAAGCATTCACAGCTCTGATGGAGGGCAAAATCAATAAACAGCTGAAGAAAGTTCTGAAGAAAATAGTAAAAGAAGCCCATGAACCTTTGGCTGTAGCTGATGCTAAACTAGGAGGGGTCATAAAGGTAAAGTCAGAATTTTTTCTGAGTGTGTGTTTGCTACTCAGTTTTCAGCATACTGACTACAAAGCCTAGTCTTTGTTATAAGTTGTCATAAGTGGTTTTATTTTGTTTTGTTTTGTTTTTTGAGACAGGCTCACTTTATCACCTGGGTTAGAGTGTAGTGGCATCATCACAGCTCACTGCAACCCCAGACTCCTGGGCTCAAGCAATCCTCCTGCGTAGCTGGGACTACCAGGCATGCACCAGCACACCTGGCTAATTTTCTGTTTCTTTAATAGAGAATCAGGGTCTTGCTCTTGCTGAGGCTGGTCTTGAACTCCTGGCCTCAAGTGATCTTCCCACCTCGACCTCCCAAAGTGAGTGCTAGGATTATAGGTGTGAGCCACCACACCCAGCGAAGTTGTCACAAGTTCTTATACTTGATCTTTCTTCTTTAGGCTACATAATAATTGATTTCTGTTAGGATCATTAGAACCAAACATATAAGTAATGCCTATTCATTATAGAAAATACAAATAAAAATGATAAAAATTAGCTTTAGCTCTGCTACCCATATATAATATTAACACCTTATGTGTATCTGGCTATATTTTTGTTTAGCCACATTTTTTTTAAAGCATATAAGCATTCCTTTCTCTCTGCATTCACGCCAGCATCTATTGTTTTTGGAATTTTTTGATAAATGCTATTCTAACTGGGGTAAGGTGATATTTTACTATGTTTTTAATTTGCATTTTCTTGATGATTAGTGACGTTGAACATTTTTCATATGTTTATTGGTCATTTGTCCTCTTCGGGAAGCTTCTGTTCATGTCTTTTGCCCACTTTTTAATAGGGTTGTTTGTTTTTTTCTTGCTGATTTGCTTGAGTTCTTTGTAAATTCTGATTATTTGCCCTTTATTGGATGTATAGCTTGCAAATATTATCTTCCATTTTGTAGGTTGTCTATTTGCTCTGTTGATTGTTTCCTTAGCCGTGCAGAGGCTTTTTATTTAATCAAATTCTGTTTATTTTTGTTGTTGCCTAACATTTTCTTCTTTCAACAAAAGTGGAATCATTACATTTTTTAAAACACATTTGTTTTTCCCAAGCCAAACTATCCAGCTTTATTAAAGATTCTTTTCATAAACAATCATGGTATTTCAGGCAGGACATGGGCAGTTGTTAACAGTATACAACAACTTTCAAACTCCTGTCTTCAGTGGACTACCAAAATCAGAAAGCCACTATAAAACCCAAGGAAGTCTTCATTTGATGCTCTAAACAGGGAAAGGTTAGAGTGAGGGTTGACATTTCACTTTTTTTAAACAACTTTTTACAAGCTGACCCTGACTTTCAGGAAATGAAATGAAGATGTCAGAATTTATCGGAAGATCCACAATCTAGAAACGGAACTGCTGCTCTTTTGAGGGATGCCATCTCAGTGGCGTCACTGGAAAGTTCAGATTACTTGACATACTGGTAACGAATTATTGGGGGTCAGGTTCCTAGGAGTGTCTGAGTTTAAGGGAGTTAAGACTATGCTGAAAGCAGAAAGGAAGAATAGGACATAAAAACAAATCAGTTTTTCCATTCCACGAGACATTTGTGCCAAGGTGGCTGTGTGTTAATGTCAGAATCCCTCTTCCTGAGAGCCAAGAGGAAGTCTCTCAAAACTAGAAGGGAAAGGTGTTTTCCCCACATTGGTCTAGCTTTGTAGACATTCTGTTAGTGGCATTCCTCTTCCCCCCAAAAACAATGAAGTGTTCTGTATGCTACCAACACAGCTTTAAAAAAGTAAAACAAGGCCGGGTGCAGTGGCTCACGCCTGTAATCCTAGCACTCTGTGAGGCCGAGGCGGGTGGATCGTTGGAGCTCAGGAGTTCGAGACCAGCCTGAGCAAGAGCGAGACCCCGTCTCTACTAAAAAGAGAAAGAAATTAGCTGGACAGCTAAAAATATATAGAAAAAATTAGCCAGGCATGGTGGCGCATGCCCGTAGTCCCAGCTACTCTGGAGGCGGAGACAGGAGGATCGCTTGAGCCCAGGAGTTTGAGGTTGCTGTGAGCTAGGCTGATGCCACGGCGCTCACTCTAGCCAGGGCAACGGAGTGAGACTCGGTCTCAAAAAAAAAAAAAAAAAAAGTTAAACAAAATTCTGCAGTTTTATAAAACTCGATGAAAAATAATATTTCAAACTATACAGCCACAAGAAGTACACAGTTACTAAAAATGCTCACACTTCACTTGGCATCTCCAGTGCCTTCAGCTTTCTGTGCCTGGTCTGTTTTGGCATCTCCATTTTCTGCAGGGTTATTCCCCTCCTTGCCAGTGTCAGGTTTCCCCGGTTTTCCCTTTGGGTATCTTCTCTCCTTTTGCAGGGTCCTTTTTAGGCTTGGGCTCTGGCTTTGGAGGAGCAGGTTTAGCAGACAACGTTGCAGATCTTCTCTGTGGTTCATCCTTTGCCTTGGCTTTATGTCCTTTAATGTCTACTTCAGCCTTTCTCTGGGCATGGTGATGGTGGTGGGACTTAGGCACTGGGCTTGGGGATGTAGTGGCATGTGGGCTTTGGTCGGTCCAGCAGTTGTTCTTGCCTCTTCTTCTTCCTAAACACATTTTAAAATGTGTTTATTAGAAAACCTTAATAGGCGGCGTAGTTCCTAGAGATGAAACAAAATGGAAAGACTGGAAAAGTAGCCTCTAAAACATGGAAAACAGAACAGTTCAAGAGCCAGTTATGGTGGGTTGGATCTTCAGTAGTTACAGTAGATATTATAGTAATAGGTTATTTTGATCATAAACATACCTCTGATTCATGAAGTGAGAATTATGCTTTGTCATTGGTCTCTTCAAGTAGGAAAGAATGATGCAAAATGGAAGGTATGTGCTAAAGAGATTTTTAAAGGGATTTTGGTAAGTTAGAATTGTTAATTTAAGAAGTTTTTTTAAATAGATGCTTCAGTACTGTCAAGTGATTAGGTTTTCTGCAATATCAATCTTTGCATCTTTGAAGTGACCACAAATCTTACTTCATATTTTTCTGTTAAAAACCATAATTTAGCATATTATAAAGTGAGCAAACATTTTCAATATCAAGGAACTGAAGCATCATTCTAATTCCAAGTTGAGTCCTGCTCATATACATTGTACTCAAGAGAAAGAAAGCCTGAAGAACGTATAATAAACAATACTGCTTGAGTGGGTTTGTACACATGTGGTATGTTACATAGACAGTAAAAGGCACACAGAAGGGCATATTGCTTAACAATGGGATTATAGATATCTTTAATTTTTTCTTTTCAGTTTCTCTATTTAAAAAATTTTAATACTGACTTTTACTTGTATAACATACTCAAAGATGCAATATATACAATTTTGCATATGTCTGTCATTATTTCCAAGGATGAACTAGAACTGTGTAGATCTGTATGGAGGAGTTAACAGGAGTGCAAAATAGAAAAGTGAAAGTGTGCAGGAAAATCATTACCCTGTTTGTGGGGTATAAAAAGATTTAAACTGCATTTTTTTTTTTTTTTTTTTTTTTTTTTTTTTTTTGAGACAGAGTCTCACTCTTGCCTGGGGCGAGTGCCGTGGCATCAGCCTAGCTCACAGCAACCTCAAACTCCTGGGCTCGAGCAATCCTACTGTCTCAGCCTCCCGAGTAGCTGGGACTACAGGCATGTGCCACCATGCCCGGCTAATTTTTTCTATATATATTTTTAGCTGTCC
>RJWJ010008750.1:0-52358 GCA_004363605.1 Indri indri
TGGCTGGGTGAACATGCAGATGCTGCTTCTTGTTCTCCAGCCTTTGCCCAGCCAGGACAAGCCTAGGCAGCTCAGGCAACAGTCACTAGGGACAGCCCCGCCCCACCTCTCTTCCTTCTAGAAAAAGGTGCCATGTCTGGGCTTTGGTTGCAACTCCTCTCTCCCCTGAAGGAAAAGTCCTGGGAGCCAGGGGGGGAAAGGGGTGTGTTTTCTGACACTGTTGGCATCACTCTGGCAGGCGGGGCATCTCCACAGGCAGATGTGGCATTTCTGTAGCCACAACTCCCAAGTCCTTTTTCATTATGGGGTGTTTCATAGGGTGGGCGGGTGATGCCTGCTGCAGGCACAGACAGGCATTTGAGAAGGGGAGGAGTTGGGGAGACGCATGTGCGAGCTCTCTCCAACCCAGCACGGGGGCAGGGGAGGTGGTAAGTGAAGAGGGAATCAAGTCTGATCAGTGCAGAAGCCAAGCCCTTCCCCGTTTTATGGATACACTGCTCAGCGCCACCTGTGTACTCTGGCCCCTGCCTAGGAGGAGCTCAGGATCAAGTACCTGGGAACCAGGCTGGCACAAGGGGTTGATGTTATCACGCATCTGCATTTCTATGCAGTATTTGCAAATGCCCTGGGGATCGAAGGAGAATGTGCCTGGCTCAGCCTTGGGGTTAAGACATTTGATGGGAGATTTGTACGCGCTAGTCCGGAGGTACACCTGGGATAATCTGGTCCTAATTAAACCTGGTGGGGGATCAAAATCACCTGGGCAATTTGTTAAAGGTACAAGTTGGTCACCTTCCCACCCCACCTGTGGTCATTCTAACAGGTCTTCATTAAGGCCGGGTATGTTTGACAAGTCTCCCTGGGGACATTAAACATCCTGCAGGTCTGAGAACCACAACAGTAGTCCTAACCATTATTTTAATAATAATCATCATCACAACAGTGACAGGAAGGGGGAGGAGGAAGAGCAAACACTTTTATAGCACGTACTCTTCTAAGTGCTTTCCATGTGTTAGTTTCTGTAATTCTCACTACAACCCTATGATATAGGAAATATTAATAACTGTATTTCACAGAAGAAACAGAGGCACAAAGAGCTTAAGTAGCTTGCCCAAGGTTATGAGTCAGTAATGGAATTCAGACCTAGCAGTCCATTTGCAAAGTCCACGACCTTGACCACTTGGTACTTGAAGAAGCCAAGCCCAGAAAGGCTCACACAGGACATAACTGGCAGAACCGAGACTGGAACTCAGGTCTCCTGACTCCCAGCCTGGGCTGCCTTATGTCTCAGAGGCCAGTCCCAGGGAGGTGGCCTAGAAGTGACGGCCTACCCTGACCCTAACATCACATGGTCTTCTCTTTCAGGTGGTATCAGCCTGACCACAAAAGACCCCCGATGGGTGGGTGCCTGGTGGCTGGGCTTCCTCATCGCCGCTGGCTTGGTGGCCCTGGCTGCCACCCCCTACTTCTTCTTCCCCAGGGAGATGCCCAAGGAGAAGCATGAGCTTCACTTCCGGCGAAAGGTCTCAGCCGTTGCATCCTCAGCGGTCAGCAAGGTAAGCCCCCTCCATGTCCCCTGCCCCAGCCCAGGCTCCAGCCCCGCCCACCGGTCCTCCTCTGTAACGTCACACTTCACCCCCCAGGCACTACACTTCGCAGCTTACCAAGCTCATTCCCCCGGGCACCACTGCACCCTCCCACAGCCCTGCCTGGGGAATAATACCTGCCCCTTCCACAGTGGAGGAGGGCAAGGGCCAGAGACGGAAGTGACTTACCCGAGATCACGAATCCAGCAAGGGTGGCACTGGGGTGAGAACCCATGCCTGTGCGAGTTCACACCCCTCCCAGGGACCACTGCACCCCGCTGCTGGGCTTGTCCGTTACAAAGTTTTGTAAATTCGGAACATGCCGTAGGAATGCTAAGCACTTGAGGGGAAAACTTCCCTGAAGGGAAGGGACTTTAGCTGGACTTTGAATGATGTGCCAAAGCTCAGGAAGGAGAGGACAGGCATTCTGGGTGCGGAAACAACCTGGGCGAACAATTTGGCTGTAGTAATGAACCTGGCCCTCTCAGGGACAGTGAAGGGGACAAACATGTCCTGAGTGCCTCCTCAGGGCGAGGCCCGGGTGGACACTAGAGATCAGTACACGGTGGGTAAACAGCAACGGATCTGATACTCCAGGGATGTCTATGGAACCCCCGCTCAGCTCGGAAGAGGACACTGAGACCCAGTCAGGTCGGGGGATTTGCCCAAGGTTGCAAAGCTGGGAGGAGAGGGCAGGACCATGTGAGCCGTTAGGCAGGATAGGTGATTCCAGGCCAGGGGCCTCCAAATATTTCCCAGGGCCTGAAAAACAATAAATTGGCTCCAAATTAAAAAGAAAATGACAAAATAGAAATGGTTTCTTTTAAGTTTAATTATATGTCACTAATCTAAACTTCATTAACTTTTCTTTAATACTCATACACATTTCATTACATTCTGAAAATCTGTGCGTTATATTTCCTCTTTCCCCAAGTATAGGAGGTGGTTGTTATGAAATCACAATCATAAATCATTTGTTGCTAAATGATTCTCATTTCAAAGGGACAGTTTATAAAAATCCTGTTGACTATTTTGCAGTGAGAAAATTTCTCTTTACTGTGACAGGTCGGTGTATATGAATGTGTTTGCTGTCAGGTGGGAGGGAGGCTGAGGGCAGGGAGCCCGATGAGACGGCTATGACAGTGGCCCAGGCAGGAAGTAGCGCACTGGCGGCGAGGGGCTGGGGATGCATTGGGGTCCCAGGAGGAGGACTGCTCAGACTTGGGTGCCGCTCTGCTAGGGGATGTCCCCGAGACAGTGACGCACTGGGCTGCTGCTGGGACAGGGTGCAGCTGGCTCAGAGGCGGAGGAAGCAGGTGCTGGGCAGAAACCAGTTTCAGGGGAAGAAGACAGCTTGGAACCGCAGACCGTCCTTCCCGGTTCTCCCTGGCTCAGGCCAGTTTGGAGGAGATGGAATTCCTGGAACTTGGGGAAGAATTCTTGGAATTGGGAGTCGTCATAGAGGAAGAAGAGAGCCTGGGTCGCTGGTTGCTGGTCCTGAATTGAGCAGAGTAGAACACCATCTGGGCGATGGCGGGGAATGGGCGGAAGAAGTAAAAGTTGCGGGTGGGAGACTGTGCTGAGCTCAGTCACATGTCTGCCGAGTGACCTTGAGCGGCAAGTCACTTCCCCGTTCTGTGTTGCTGTGTAAGATGCTGAGGCTAGATTCCGGAGCAAGTCTGCCCACCTCGGGTTCTGAGAACACACGATTCCTTGAGTCGAGGCTGCTATGATTCAGAGATTCGGATTAGAAGAGCCGTGTCTCTGTAATGCCTTGAAACCCCGGCTCCCCGGCTGCGAACCTGTCTGGCTGTCTGCATTCGTTCTGTCAGCACGCGGCGGGTGGGGAGTGCAGAGGGGAGGGGGTGAGAGGTTCTTTTTAAAGAATCGAGGGCTGAGAACATGATGATCTGCTTCTAGCAGCGTTCGGGCAATAAATATTGATGTGGGAGGAATTGTTCCCCCGCCTCCTTGAGGCTGCCTTCCCCGGGCTGCTTGCAGTAACGCCGGCTGGCCTGCCGCTAGGGCCACTGACGGGAGGCAGAGGGGCCAGGAGGAAAGGCTCAATTGGACAGAATCTGCTGCCAGAAAGTCCAGGTCCCCAGACAGAGGATGTGTCCCTTCTGCAGGGAGAGGGGTGGGCAAGGGGAGAAATGAAGGGGGGGCTATTTCTGAAGTTTCTTCAGGCATTCCCTCCCGGGCTCAAGGCTCAGGGGTCTCCTACATACCGTTCTGGAAGTAAACATGATTTTTATAGTTTTATCCAGGAGAAATATAAGAATCACACAACCCAGAAAAGGTCTCTGACCTCAGTCTCCTTATCTGTATAATGGGAAGCAGAGTGGACAAGGTCTGTCAGCTCTGATGGGTTCATCCTGTCTCCTCTAAATGGCTCCCTGTTGCTGGAGCAGTACATGAGCATTTTTATAGGAGGACAGGAGGGTGCGTCCCACAGTCCCTGCCCCCAGGAGCTCTGAGGCAGCGAAGGAAGGCTGGATGCAGAGACAGGGGGTAACTGCTAACATAGTCAGGGTTTCTCCCATGACTGCAGGGTTCTCTGCCTGGGGGAAGGGGGCATTAACAGTCCCCACAGAAAAGAGGATGAGGGGGGGGAGGACAGGACATGGGAGGGGACAGGAGCTCTGCTTTCCTGCCTTTGGCTCTCTGTCCCTACATCTGTGACCTTAGAGCTCAGGTGGCCGCCAAGACACCATCCCACAAGTGATCCAGGACAGGCCTGGATCAGCCAGTCCCTGAGGTCCCGTTGGGCCCTAGGACTCCTGGCACATGGGTCTGTGGAGTAAAGATGGTCTCTTGGGGCTCCCCGACAGATCCTCTGTCTCCATCTGTTGCTGTGGTGGTAGTGTCCCCATTCGGCCAGCAATCCTCCTGTGCCCTCTGTGCCCTCTGGTCCTTTTGAAAACCTCCCCTTGGGGCCGAGTCAGGGGCTAAGAGGGGCCCAGCCAGCTACTTCCTGGCAGGGAGGCTTTTTCCATCCAGGGTCCCTATTCCCGCCCAGCCTCTGAGCACTACCAGACTCTATGACCTTCCCTTGCCTCCTATTTACCAGGTGTCCGTGTGTCTGCTATTTCTGGGATGTCTCTGAGAGTTTGGGATTCTAAAATTATATGGTTTTAAGGTTCTGTGTTCCTAATAAGGATTCTCAAGAATCTGCGCTCTATTATTCTAAGATTCTGTGCCTGAAATGGTCTGAGACTCCCCAAATTGACATTTCTAAATGGCTACAGTTTGCGCTAAGAGTCTGCAAGTCTAGGAGCCCACTGCCTGCTGGTTATTAGCCTCAATGCACGTCTTTGGGAGAATGGTCAGGGCTGGGGACAGGAGTGGGAAGTGGCAATGGTCCTTCAAACCCAGGGCTTAGAGCTGGTCTATTGGGATTTGCGCAGCCTGGAGGGCCCTATTCCCTGGCACTTGTGTTCCCGCTGCAGTCTCTGAGTTCTGAGGTGGCGCAGGCCTTTTTTATCCCCTGTGCCCCCTTCCTTGCAGGCACCACCTCTACACCCCTCTCTTCTAGCCTGGGAGCCCTCTTGTGTCCCTCCCCATCCCTGGCAGTCCAGGGCTTATGACTTCCAGTCTCTAACGTCAAAGGGCTTGAGTGATCACCCAGTTCAACCCTCACTCCATCTCACAGATGGAGACGTTGAGGCCCACAGAAGGTCAAGGATGTGCCCAGAACTTGGCCAGCACCACTGTTCCCTGCGTTTGTCTGTGCAAGGCCAGGATCTGGCCCCAAAGGGCTGAGAATGGCTCCTCCCTCAGCACATAGAGTGTACATAGAGCTTCTGCACACATCAGGGCTGGAGGCCACCTTGGGGTGATCTGCTTGAGTGGTTTTCAAACTGTACCCCACAGCACCCTAAGAGCTAAGGGCCTTCCATCCCCCTATACACAGACAGACAGACAGACAGACAGACACACACACACACACACACACACACACATTCTCTCTCACTTTGATCACAGTAGCTCTGATTTTATGTGTTTTTGTAACAGTCTTTGGAATGAGATTTCAGTTGGGAAAAAGGTTCTGTTGCTGAAAAAACAGTTGATCTAATTCAATATCCCCATTTGGCAGAGGAGCAGACTGAGGCCGAAGAGGAGAGAGATGAAAGGTAGCTGATCTGGCCCAAGGGGCACCATCAGAGTTTCCTCAGTGTCTGCGGTACCTGCAGTAGCAGGGACAGGGCCAGCTGCGGCAGATGTTGGACACAGGGGGTCTGCACCATAGTGGCCTGGCTCTGCTCCTTACTAATTCTGAAATCTGTAAAATGGGTATCACCATAACATCCGGATCTTGGGGTTTTTATAAGAATGAAATGAGGGAAAGTGGTGAGGTGAGTGGTTCAATGCCAGACATGCAGGCCCAGTAAACACGAGTGCTTGTCTTGGTGTCTTTCCCTGATCAGACCAGATCTTAAGGGAAAAAATAATCGAAAAATTGCGTTTTTTCTAATATTCTTATATGTTTAAAAAACTTTTTTAATTTAAAAAAAAATTTTTTAATTGACAAGTAAAAATGAAATGTATTTATGGTATGCACTATGATGCTTTGATATACATATACATTGTGGAATGGCTAAATCAAGCTGTTTAACACATTCATTACCTCATATACTTGCCATTTTTGTGGTGAGCACACTTAACATCTACTCTCTTAGCAATTTTCAAGTGTACAATATATTGTTAGTAACTGTAGTCATCATACCTGCAATAGATCGTGGACGTTTTCCCTCCTGCCTACCTGAGATTTTGTGTCCTTTGACCAACATCTCCACAGTCCTTTCCCTACTCAAGCTCTGGTAATTACCATTCTACTTTCTGCTTCTATAAGTTAAACTTTTTAACATTACACATCAATGAGATCACACAGTATTTATCTTTCTATTCGTGGCTTACTTCACTTAGCTTAATGTCTTCTAGGTTCATCCATATTGTGGCAAATGACAGGATTTTCTTTTTTTTAAAAAAAATTTTTTAACTTTTTGAAGAATCTCCATACCATTTTCCATAGTGGCTGTATAATTTACATTCCTACCAATAATGTGCAAAAGTTCTCCTTTTTCCACATCCTCACCAACATTTATCTTTCATCTTTTTGATAATAACCATTTTAACAGGTGTGAGGTAATAGCTCATTTTGGTTCTTCGATGACTTTCTATATCCTACTTCCACTATATTCCATAAAAAGTTTAAGACAGCTTATGCCAAACACAGGTACAGTACCAGTAAAATGGTAGCAATTAGACTAACATTTATTACTTTGCACCACGCGGCGTTCCAAGACCTTCGTATGTATCATTTCTTTTAATCCTCATAACCCCCCTACGAAGTAGGTACAGTTATTACCATTGTACATACACCTGGACTCGAGTTACAGAGAGATTAAATAACCTGGTCACATGGTTAGTAAATGGTGGAGCTAGGATTCAAACCCAGGAAAACTCATTCCAGGACCTGTACTAAATCGATGAATCAATCAACCAACCAAGACTAAGGAGCAAGAAAAATATAAATAAGAGCAAAAGATTAACAGAATGAGAGGAGCAACATAGATGCGTGGACCATAAAGATTAATTTAGGTGATATGGTTGAGCCACTTTTTTGGTTCTGAGATTTCTGGTAGCCAAAGCCAGAAGCACGTTTCATTCCCCACAGAAGCTCAAAAAAAAACACCGCTAAAAAAAACACTATCTTCCAGGTCGGGGAGGGGTAGAAAATTTAGCAGTTACCCCCGTCCCTGTGGCTGCTCCCTTGGTGATGTGTGACAGATGCCAAGGGCAGACAGAGAGTTTCATATCACCTACCACAGTCTGCACTGCTCCGTGGCACTGGGGACCCAGCACCAGGACAGAGCCTTCTAGGAACTCAGCTCCCCTCAAGGGTAGCTGCTGGGTCCCTGGAGGCCCAGCAGACAGTACAGCCTTCTGTGGGCTGAGCCACACACAGCATGCCTTGTCCTGCAGGCTTGCCGCAGTCAGCACAGAGTGCTGAGAGGGGAAGTTCCAACCGCCCCCTCAATCCAGGCCTGCTGACCTGGGCAAACCGCAGCCCAGATGGGTTGTACACCAAAGCCCGCCTCTGAGCAGAGGCACAGTGTTCCTGTTTCTAGAGCCCGCTATCAGTCAGCAGTCCTCAACACAGATTAGTGGGATTAGTGGTAAGAGGCAGAAACCCATGGAGAACACAGAGGACAGGAGCTCAGGACAGTGAGGGCTCCCAACACTCACAGAATAAAGCCCAGATCTCTTAGCCCGGCTTGGCTCCAGTCCATCTCTTGCCCCCACTGCATCCTATGCACAAGCTCCCACCACCATGCTTTTGCTCATGCTATGCCCCTACTTCCATTCACCTTTCCTGGCTGCGCACAAGGCTCGTGCCTATAATCCCAGAACTTTGGGAGGCCGAGGCGGGAAGATTGCTTAAGGCCAGGAGTTCAAGACCAGCCTGGGTAATAAAGCGAGACCCCATCTCTACAAAAAAATTTTAAAAATTGGCTGGGCATGGTGGTGTGCACCTGTAGGTGCTCCATGTGGGCCTTTGCCTGTCTCTGAACCATTAGCTGTCCCAGCGCTCCCTGGCAGCCTGATCGCATCTCCTCTTGATGTTCTCGTTTTTTTTTTCCAAGAGCCTCGCATGGGCTGCTCACACTGCTGGGTCCAGCCTTCTCTCGAGCTCCCTCTTTTAATAGCTGTTTATCAGATGCCCACTGTTTCGCCCCAGGCCCTGTGCTAGGCACCAGGGTTTCAACAGAGAACAAGAAAACATGGTTCCTGCTCTTGCAGAGTTCAGGGTCCAGCAGGGGAGATAGACATTGAACAGGGTTTGACTCAGACCTAAGCATGGATAAAATAGATACTTCTTTATTGTCTTTAAAAATCAACTTAATTTCTACTCTGAATGCCCATCATGTCAGATCATCAGGAAATTTAACCTCGGCCTTTCTCAGGGCTCTCCCACCCAAGGTGAAGCAAAAGTCCTGAAGTCTTACTCTGTGCCCAGGCACCAAGGAAGTCCCACCCAACAGACTTCAGCATCCACCCACCCTGGTCACTACGGTGATGCCCACCTACCATCCTGGCCATTGTGGTCTCCCGTAACATGCTGGGAAAGAGTCCTGGTGTGACTGGGAACGTGGGAGCCCAGCCTCCCCTAGGTCAGCCTGCAGCCTGCTTCTTGGAAGTGAACTGCTTCCTTGTGCCCTGTTTCAGAGGGTATGTGGCTCTCTGCTGCTGTTGAACCCACAGACTGCTTGGTCCCTGCCCCATCCTCATTTCCAGCTTTTAGTTGTAGGGAGGGTGACATTCTCTTCCCCTCATCCTCAGAGGCCTCCCCCTCTCCTCGCACCTCCCACATCACCCAGCAGAATTTTCTCAATGGACTCAAGCTCGAGAGACAAAATCCAGGAAAGAAAATCTTGCAACCTGATTATCGCTTTCTGCCCTGCCATGAACCTCCCCTGGGGACGGGAAGCCCAGAACCTGCTCCCTGCTGGAATGAAAGAAGAGACAAGAAAGGGAAAAGCCCAGGGGAACAAACGCACATGAATTCACATTTGAATGAATTATCCTGCTGGGACAGGCCAGCCATGGGCCAACCAGCACCAGGGAGCCAGGTGGCAGAAGCTCAGAACAGGGCACCCTCCTCCCCGGGGTGGGGGAGGCATGGAGCTTCTGAAATGTGGGAAAATCCAATATTTGCCTCATGAGGCTCCCTAAGAAAAAGGAGATGGGGCCAGTGTGGTGGCTCACGCCTGTAATCCCAGCACTTTGGGAGGCCAAGGAGGGAGGATCATTTGAGGCCAGGAGTTTGAGACAAGCATGGGCAACATAGCGAGACCCCATCTCTACAAAAGAAAGAAAGAAAGAAAAATGAGATGGGAGAAGAAGAAATAGAAGGCGTCAGACCCAGCTAGAGGTTGGTGAGCCCTGGAGGGACCTCACAGGCAACATGGGGACAGGAGGCAGGAGCAGCAAAGCCCGGGTGAGCTCTCCAGCCCGTTGAGCCCTCCGGTGGCCTCCAGCATCCTGGACCCACATAGGGAAGCCTCTGCCTGCCCACTCCTGTTACAGGAAACTCACTTCCTCCCAGGGCACCCACACTGCCGTTTACGCTGGGCTTAAGTCTTCTTCCGTGGAATTCATTACTTCTAATTCTGGCCTCAGCCTGCATGGAAAAGTGTGGCTGGATCAGACCCTGCTTGATCGCTTATATTTGAATGACCCCATGCCAGTAGCGACTTCTCCAAGACTTAGTTTCCTCATCTGAAAACTGTGCACGATAGTAGTACCTACCTCACTGTGTTTTTGTGTTGGAGGAATGCAGGTAGAACACCCTGGGCACTCGGTGGCCTTGGCAGCCTCCTTCCTTTAGGGTGGACCAGCAGAGTGCTTAGGCTCTGGAGTCAGGGTCAAGCTGTCTGGGTGCAGATCCTAGCTGGACCACTTGCTAGTTGTGCAACTCAGGGTAAGTTATTTTATCAGTCTGCGTCTCGGTTTTACCACCTGAGATAAAGGGATTATAATGGTATCTACATCAGATGACTGTCATGAGGTTTCAGTAAGTTACGCATTAGTCATTAGAACAGTGCCCGGCATGTAGTAAGTGCTTAGTAGGCATTGACCATTATTTATCATTTCCTTCCCTGTTTCTGACAATCAGAAGATGGTGATTGTGCCCCCCTTTCCCCCAACCCCCTCTCACACACAGCAAGTCTTCTCTTCCCCAGGATAAAAGACCGTTCCTAGGCCGATGCAGTGGCTCTCACACCTATAATCCTAGTACTTTGGGAGGTTGAAGCGGAAGGATTGCTTGAGCCCAGGAGTGTGAGACCAGCCTGGGCAACACAGTGAGACCTCCATCTCCGCAAAAAATAAGAATAACATTAGCCAGGCACAGTGGTACACGACTATAGTCCCAGCTACTCTGGAAGGAGGCTGAGGTGGGAGAATCACTTCAGCCTAGGAGTTCCAGGTTACAGTGAGCTATGAGCATGCCACTGCACTTCAGTCTGGGTGACAGAGCAAGACCCCATCTCTTAAAAATAGAATAGATCTCTCCTTTAGGAGTCGCACATAGGCCATCCTCACCCAGGTGGAAGGACACAGTCCAGGGTGTCAGAGGGCATCCTTGGTGTGGGCTCAGAGCTGAGCACACCCTCTGAGTATGACCTGATTCATCCAAGAGGAGGAGAGGGAGCTATTGTCTCTCACCTCCCCAACACATTCCCATCCTGTCCCAGCAGACAGTCTAGAACAAGATGGCCTGGAGCCCAAGCCACCCAGCCTCTTGGTAGGCACAGCTCACTGGAGGCTCCTGCTCCAGGCAACTCTCGACATGATGACAGTTGGGAATGACGTGATAACTGAAGAGAGAGGTGTGGCAGTCACTGTGTTGGTGATGTTGATGGTGATGGTGTCAACGGAATAGGTGACACTGCTGGTAGCAATAATGGTGACACCGATAATGATGTCAGCAATGGAGATGTTGGTGACAGTGGTAGTGACGGGCTGGTGACGTTGGTGTTTTTGGTGACAGTGGTGATGGCACGGTGGTGATGGAGAGGCTGATGACACTGACGTTGGTGAAGACAGTGGCAGGGATGATGGTGATGTTGGACACGGAGGGAATGATACTGATGATCCTGATAATCGTGGCGTTGGTGGTGATTCTGAAGGTTCAGAAGACTGTGACAATGGTGGTAATCGTGCTGTGGTGGTGACTGTGACAGAGTCAACAATAACAATTCTCATGACTGCATTGGTCCTTTGGTCATGATGGTATTGGTGAATGGGGGTGATATTTAAGGTATAGGAATAATAGTGATGATGGTGGCTGTGGTGGTAATTTTCACGATGATGTTGGTGATTATCACAATGTTAAGGATGGGATGACAATTGGCCGCCACGTGGATGCTGGTGAGGGTGATTCTTTCAAAACCACGTGTTGCATACGTATAGAGCCAAGAGTAAAGAGCACGGCGCGCCCCACTGCTGCAATGAGGCGGCAGCCCCCGCCTCCCCTCTGCCACAGCTGCTTCCCAGCCCACAGCCCTCTCTGAGCAGGACCTCTGGCATCCAGCTGACTGCCCTTGGTTGTGTGTCTCCCCAGGGTAGGGAGCCCCCGTCTGAGCAGAGCCCTGGGGAGTCTCCAGCGAAGCAGGATGGCCTAGCACAGGTGGCGCCCGACCTGACTGTGATCCAGTTCATCAAAGGTAGGTGAGCTCAGGCCAGGTTGCAGGGAGGCTGTGCAGGATCCAGTCCTGCCTGCTCTTCCTGACTCATCTTGTCCGCCGACAGGAAACTCACGAGCACCGTAAACTCCCTGTGACTCTTCGCTTGTACAATCCCCTCTGCCTGGAGCAATAGTTTCTATCGCTATCTGTCAACATCTTCCCTGTCGCTCTGGGTCCTGCCCAAGAGCCTCTCCTTCCTCCAGCAGGCCTGCTCTCCCAGTCTGCAGGGCTACGTCCCTCCCTCCTCAGGGCTCTCAGATGCTCAGGCTTCTCTGTCAGCTCAGATCTGTGCCGTGCACTTGTCCAGCCCTTCCCTGAGCGCTGTGTTCCTGAAGGTCATGGCCTGTGCTGGCTCATCTGTGAGCCTTCCTCTCCTCCCACCCACCGCTGAGCCTGTGATCGGGAGGCCCTCAGGAAATCGTTAAATTCCCAGGCTGGGCACAGATGGAGGGACTTCCAGGCAAAAATCCAGGGACCTGGGCTTTTGCTCTGGGTCCTCGCTTCTCTCTGGGCCTCAGTTTCTCCATCTGTACAGTAAACTCAATGATCTAAGGTCCATGTGGCTACGACCCTGAGACTATGAGCTCAATCTGTAGGTAACCAGAGTACACGTTGTGACCAGGCCGACCTGTCTAAAGATTCCAATCCCATGAACATCGAGTGAGTACCTGCTGTGTGCCAAGCTCTTGGAGAGCACTGGGTGGCAAGTCAGAAGACCTGGCTTTGAGTCCTGCCCCTAACACTGACCAGTGCACAGTCTTACGGGGCTTATTTTCCTTCTCTAACTGGAGTTTCCTCACCTGGAAGATCGGGTTGAGAAGCCTTGCTCCGCCTCGCTCAAGGACTGCCGTGAGAATCAAATGAGAGCGCAAGCATAGAGCCCCTGTATTCTGTGACAAACACTGTCCGTGGGTGAGGCGCAGTTCCATCAGTTATGACTCCCACCTACTGTTACCGCTCTGCCCATGTCCTAGGAGAGTAAGTCAAGCTGCCTGTGGTTTAGGAGGGTGATGCCCACAGAGGTTGTCTAATCCCTCACTGAGGACTTTCGCAGCAAGAAGAAATTAGGCCAATTTGGGGGAACAGTTTCCTAAGACTTGACACGTTGGAACAAGAGTAATCTAGCCCCCTAGTTCCTCCACATTCCCAGGGCAAGGGAGGGCCTGGACTCCAAGACAGGGTCCTGGACTCGCTAGTTCAGGTGACCCCCAGCTGCTAGAAGGCCCAACACACTGCACCACGGAACTGCTTATTAATCACTGCTTTGGCTCCTGCCCAGAGGGAAGCTGGGGTCAGTTGCTGAAATTGGATCCTAGAGTGAGTATTCTAGGCCAGATTATTTCTGGTGGTTTCCGCTCTGACATGAGCCTGGAGAGGACCCAGGCAGGGCTGGCCATGAGCCCTGTGGCTAGTTAGCCAGCCTTCTGCTGCCGCGCTGCACAGGGGCCAGTCTGACCCTAAGACCTGGCCTTGACCGCCTGGGACCATGGGGGAGGCGGAGGGAGGAGGAACCACGGTCCTTCAGCTGGAGGAGCCCTAACTCTTAGGGCAAGGTAGTCCCGAAGCTGGGAAGGCCCTGGCAGGTGGGGCGGACACAGTCTCTCTGGTGGAAGATACATAGTCCCTGAATGAAGGGAGAGCCTACCTTGTCTGATGGAGGAGACCTGGCCCCTAGGGTGGAGAAGGCCCTTGTCTGATGGGGGAGACAGAGCCCGTGAACTGAGGAGGTTCCTGTCTAATGGGGGAGATATTGTCCTGGAGTTAAGGGAGGCCCCTAGCTAATGGGAGAAAATATAGTCCGTCAACTGAGGGGAGACCTGTCCTATTTGAGGGAGGATACCTGGCTTCCAAGCTGGCTGATGAGGAAGATGTAGTCGCTGAGTCAAGGGAGGCCCTGGCTTGTCTGATGGGGGTGACGTTGTGCTGAGCTGAGGGAAGCCCCGTCCCATGGGGAAGGTCTGCCTTGGAGCTGGTGATGGGCCCTGGAGCTCCCCTACAGGTGACCCCACCTAAGTGACAGGCATAGCTCCTGCCCTCCAGGAATTTTCCATCTGTTCTGGAGGCAGGCTGTGATGCTGAGGAGAGATGGAGGATGGGCATAAGCTCACTGCAGTGATTAGTGCAGGAGAATGGGATGGAAACAGCGGGATGGAGTCTTCTGGAGTCAGGCAGCTAGAGAGGTATGGGAATGGGGGAGGAGACAGAAAGGGGAACAGGCCTTGTACTGGGAGTCAGGATACCCTGGGGAACTCCTGGCCTTGACCTGGCCTCTCTGGATGGACTTGGGTGAGTCCCTGCCCCTCTTCTGGCCCCACCATGCAGTGAGGGCACCTGTATGACTTGGGCCAAGCAGATCGAAGTTCCATGGCTCATACAGGGCCTCAGATGCCCTGAGCAGCTCATGGCGGGAGGGAGGCTGGAACAGTACCTGGGGCAAGGGCCAGCTTTACACCCCCCACTCTGAATGCTGGCTGAAAGCGCTAAGTGCATGACAAGGGACCAGGGACAAGAGGCAGGCCTGGGGAATTCCACAGCCCCACCCATCCCTTTTGGACTGTTTGTCTTTATTTTCTGGCTCCCAAGGAAACAGCTTCTGGCCTGGTCTGGGGGGCTAGGGGACCAGCCGGCTTGGCCATGCTCTGAGTACAGACACAAATCTCCCATGTCAGAGGTCCTGGTCCTGCTGCTGCAGGAACAAAAGGGGCCCCCCACCTAGCCCAGAGCATCCCCATGGCCTTCGTGCCCCACCAGCCCAGCCTGGAAAATGAGTTGCTCCTCTTCCCGGGAAGGCCTTTCCTCCTCTCCCCCATACCTATCTCTAACTTCAGTCTTGCCTACCTACAGCCAGCAGAAGCACACCTCTGCCGCTTTTGTTGTTAGTGGAGAGAGGGTCGCACATGTCAGAACAGAAGGTGCCCTTGGACACCACCTGGGCGGCCCCAAGTGCTGAGGGCACCGAAGCCCAGAGAGGAAGGGACTTACCCACCCTTCCACGCCCTTCAATTCAGCAGACTCACGATGAGGGCAACCTGTGAACAAAATACTGTTTTAGGAGCTCGAAGGAGACTGGGGAGGTGCCCAGTGCCAGAACGGTCACTTCTATTCCTGTCCCCAAGCTTTTGCCCCTGCTGTGCCCCTACCTGGGATTCCTTCCTCTCCCACTCCACCTCTCCAGTCCCTGCATTCTTTAGGTCCTTCCTCCAGGAGGCCTCAGCACCCAGCCTGCTGAGGTTTCTCCTCTGGAGATCTTCGGTTCTGCCCCAGACATTTCGACATTTGATCACATAATTAGCCTGTATGTCCATTCATTCATCCCTCATTCATTCCCCAAATATTTATCGAGTGCCTACTATGCCTGGGCTCTGGAGATTCAGCAATTAACACAACAGACAAAAACCCTGCTCTAAAGGAAAATTGCAACCTGGTAGGGTGGCAATGAAACAGCTAGATGAGTAAAATTGGCAGTGCGTTAGGTAAAGTGCTATGGAGAAACACAAACTGAGGATGGGGACAGCAGGGCAGGGGTGGGGGCCTGTGCTGGGAACACAGAAAGGAGGACAAAGGCCTGGGTTGGCCCCGAAAGAGCTATAGCAGGACAGGATAGAATAGGCTGAGTGAAAAAAAGGAATGAATAAGTAGAATAGAAAAAATGAAATGAGATGGGCGGGGATGAATGAAGTAGAATCAAATAGGATAACATGAAATAGAACTATATGGAATCAAATAGAATTGAATGGAAAAAAATATTGAATAAAATGCAGCCTAACGCAATGGAACAGAATGAAACAGAATTTCAAAAATGGAATAGAATTCAATGGAAAGGAGTCAAGCGTAAGGGGATGCAATCGATTGCAACAGAGTGAAGCGGGACCAGACGGGACGGGATGGAACAGCTTGCACAGAGCAGGGCGGGGCGGGCACGGATGGCGTGGTCGGCCACCCGCTCTGACCTCCTCCCCACTCGCCCAACAGTCTTCCCCAGGGTGCTGCTGCGGACCCTGCGCCACCCCATCTTCCTGCTGGTGGTCCTGGCCCAGGTGTGCACGTGTTGCCTGGTGGCGGGCTTGACCATTTTCCTGCCGAAGTTCCTGGAGCGCCAGTTCTCTGTCACTGCGTCCTACGCAAACCTGCTCATCGGCGGCATCTCCGGCCCGATGGCCGTCCTGGGCATGGTGGTGGGTGGCATCCTGGTCAAGTGCCTCCACCTGGGGCCCATGCGCTGCAGCATCCTCTGCCTGCTGGGGGCCCTGTTCTCCCTCCTCCTTGGCCTGCCCCTCTTCTTCATGGGCTGCTCTACCCACCAGATTGCAGGCATCCTCCACCAGCCTGGGTGAGTGCATGAGCGCCAGGGCGAGCACGCACAGGGCGGGACCAGGAAGGACACTGGCCCCAGAAAGAGGCCAGGTCAGTGGGCACCATCCCCTCAAACCTCAGCTCTCCTGTAGCACCATCTCCCTGCCTCTCTATTCAAGTCAAGCAGTGGGACACTCTGGAAGGCTCCAGTGAAGGTGTCAGGCACCCCTAGAAAGGGCCCAGGTAGGACTCCAAGGGCAGGAGAGCTTAGGCCTGGGGCCTTCCTCCTGGAAGGTGGAGGCCTCCCCCATCTCCCTTCCCTCCTCCTCCAGGCTGCAGGCTGAGACAGGGCGAAGCCACCTATGCCATGGCATCTCCAGGGTGGACAAGCCCTGCGGGCCCAGCAGAGGTGGGACGGAGGCCACATCACAGGAGGCAGGACCCAGCTCAGCCAGAGGAACGGGCTGCCCCGGGGGCGAGGGTGGGAGAAGGGGTGAGCTGGGGCTGGCTGGCCCTCTCGGGGAAGCGGCAGAGGGGCCCGATGCCCTGGGAAGGGGTTGGACTGCAGACGTCTGATTTCTTAGTTCTTAGAGCTAGGGATCCTAAAATGTCAGAATTCTTTTCCACATCTGTGAGGCACCCTCCAGGAGGAAGGCTGCTGATGCCTCGCTCCCTGCTACCCCCCAGCCGCCATGCGCGTGCGCACACACACACACACACACACACACACACACATACACACACTCTCTCTCTTTCCCCTTGGGACCCTTCTTGGAGAGGATGTTGGAAGTTACATTCCTGCCTGTTTTCCAGAAATGATTTCATTTTTCCTGGAAACTCCTCCAGGCTTAGGTTGGCCCAGCACCCAGCTAGAATTCCCCTGCTTGCCCCGTCCCCGCCTCTTCCCTGGCATCCACCGTCTTCACCCAGGTGCCAGCTTTCCTCACCTGGGGCTCCTTCAGCATGGCCGTGGGGGCTCGGCTCAGGGCCAAGGAGTGCCAGCCTGTCCCCTGTCTGTCCCAGCCCCACCCTCACCAGCCTCCCCCCATTTCCCTTCCCCCTCCCCCTTCCTTCCCTGTCTCGTCCCCTTTTCCCATATGGGGGCAATGCAGCCTTCTAGACTCAGGCCTCCTGTGTGCAGAGCCCTGTTCTAGGCACCGCTGTGAGGCCTTCAGCCATGCCCTTGGGAAGCCCCTCTTCTGAGGAGGGAGCCACACTTTTCGAATGATTTTTAGAGTAAAGAGCAAATGGATATTTAACCTCAAGTTTTAAAACAATGAATGAGGGAAAATGTCAGCACATCCAATATGCCTATCTCTTTTCCTCTCCCTCTCACCCCTTGGCTTTGACAGCTCATCTCACCTGTGTTTTCACTGATATTCTTGTAATTTATTTACTGAGCTATATTCTAATTCACCGAAGAAGCCTTTTGGGTCTGACTGAGCAGGTTGAGGAGAGCTTCTCATATTCCTGCACACTAATGACGCCCACAGCTGCGAGAGCCACGGGTCTCCCGCGTGCCCAGTGCCCTGCCCAGCCTGCCCGTGTGCCATCTCATTGAACCCCCACGGGATCTCTGTGGTGGGTCCTGTCATTATCCCCATTTTACAGATGAGCATAGTGAGGCTCAGCGAGGTGAAGTCACTGCCCAGCTGGGATGAGGCACAGCCTGGGGTTGATGAGAGGGCAGGGATGGAGGAGGAGCCCCCAGCCCCCACCTGCTCAGCCTTCCAGCTGCTGACAGCGGGTGCTGGGAAGTGCCTCTCCGTGGACAGAGTCCCCTGGCACAGCCTGCTGGTGGGCCCTCTGCTCAGACAGTGCCAGCCTGTCTCCCCTGCCATCCCCGCAGGAGACGTGCCAAGACGGTGTCAGACACACAGGAGCGAGTGCTGTCTGGCAGGGGAGGAGGAAAGGACTGTGGCAGCTGCAGAACTTCCCATCCACATGGAGACCCCCACCTTAGGGAGGGACAGGAGCTCACCTTGGCCCATGAACCCCTTCCCCGCCTCACACCTGGCTACAGGCCGTCTCCCCTGCCCCTGCCCGCGCTCTTCACATGACGTGGATATTTCCCTCAGCCTGCCAGGCCCGCCCCTCAGCCAGGGCCTCTGCCCACACCCACCCCAGCCCAAACGGGGCTCCTCCAGCTTCCCGCTCTGGCCTCCTCCTCCACAGCCTGGCCACTGGCCCTGTGGGGCCCTGAGCCAGGCACCAGCCTCTCTGGGCCTCTGTCTCCTGGCAGGTGTGCTGTGCTCCTTCCAGCGTGAAGCCAGGTCATACTCTGAGTCCCAGGGGCCACCTCCCTGCTCCCTCCCGGGGTGACCCATCCCCTCAGACTCAGCCTCTCTCTGACTTCCTGCCCCTGTGTACTCCACCTTGCCCTGGAGCAGGGGCTCAGGAGGGAGGCAGGGGAGACTGAAACGTGCCCTGGACACAGTAAATAGGGCAGCGGGAGACAGCAGAGAGGCAGCAGGATGGCAATGGCGGGGAGGGAGCCCCAGCCCAGCTGACAGGCAGGGAAACTGAGGCCTAGAGAGAGGCCAGGACAGGTAGGAGATCCCGTAGGTGTTCAGGTCTCCTGACTGGGTCCCACACACATAGCTCTAATTTTCTGAGAAAAAGAAGCAATCCAGCTCATTGGGAGAATGGTACTCTCAATCTGACATGAAATTCTGGGAGGAATTTATCTTGTGTTCCCTACGGAAGGATCACTGAGGTACAGAGATGTTCGCAGAAGAAGCTCAAAGGCCTGTAGGATCCAGGGGCTGGAGGGGGTCCCGTGAGGAGGCCTCCTAGCTTGCAGCCCATCTCCCTGCTTGTGTCCCTCAGTACAAGGAGCTCACTGCTGCACCACCACGGGCAGCCCTGACAGCGGAGAACCTCTGCGCGGAGCTGCAGTTTCTGGCCATGGCCCTCGGGTGGGGAGCTGGGCTGCAGGGCTGAGGGGGCCCCACTTGTGGCCTGAGGGAGAAGAGCCAGGCCAACCCTGCGGCCTCCTCTCCCAGCAGCACCCAGCCTGGGCCAGGGCTGTTTCCAGGCTGCATGGAGCCCTGCTCCTGCTCATCGGACGACTTCAACCCTGTCTGTGACCCCAGCACTCACGTGGAATACATCACGCCCTGCCATGCAGGCTGTGCGAGCCGGGTGGTCCAGGAGACTCTGGACAAAAGCCAGGTGAGTCAGGCCTCTGGAGGCCACTGTGACGTTCCCCGTCCCATGGGCCGGCCACACTCTCCACCTCTGGGTGCTCTCACTCCCTGGCTCTCTCCTCTCTGTCTCTGTCTGTCTGTCTGTCTCTCTCCTTCTGTTGGCAGATGTAGAACATTATTCTCTCAATAAGCTGTCATTGCCAGCCTGGCCGCAGGGCCCAGAGGAGGAACAGATCTGACCCCAGCTGTCCAGGCAGGGGAGATGCAAAAGGAAGTAACTTGAAGGAGTTGGCCGGGGTATGGACAGGCAGGGGAGGGGGCTCCAAGTGCACAGAAGGGTGGAAGGAGACCATCCCACCCGGGAGCATCCCAGAAGCCCTCATGGGAGGTAGCATTTGTGCCAGCCCTTCAAGGGTGAGCAGTAAACTAGGACTTGGGAGGGAAGGGCTTTCCAGGCAAGGGGAACAGCGTAAGCAGAGATTTGCAAGAATGCACACGCATGCGCGGGCACACGTGCACATACACACACACACAGTGTTTCAAGAAACTACAAAGAACTTGTTGGAGCAGAAACATGAGGGTTCGTGGAGGGAAAGCAAGGCCCACACAAGGGAGGGCCTTGAATGCCAGGCCAAGAGTGGGACTTTATTTGGAAAGCTATGGGGAGCCACGGATGGGTTTCAAGTGGGAGAGCGACAGGGTCAGATCTGTGTTCTATCACACTTGAGGCCATAGTGTGGAGGAGGGTGAGCAGAGTACAGGATAGGACATGGAGACCAATAAAGAGGCTAACACAAGCCCATTCAGTTGGTCAGTCAGTCAGTCACCGAACCTTCACTGAGTGCCTCCTCTGTTCCAGGCCCTGTGCTGGGGCCTGAGGACTCAGAGCCAAGCAGCCCAGGGGGAAAATGAGGACAGAGTAATCAGCAGCAGCGCACTGTGTGAACCTTAGAAAGGCCACTGAGACCAGCCGGCTCCCCCTCCCCTTTCTCCTGGACAACACCCACCTTCTCAGGCCCCTCTATAGTCAAGCATGGGGCAGGGGGTGTCAGGCTGTTTGTTATGACAAAATCCCCCTTCAGAGTCCTCCCACGTCCATTATACTGAATCCCTGCCTTTAAGCTGGGCACCACACCTGAGCCCAAGGCTTCTCCAGGGAGAGACCTGGGCCACCCAACCAGTGCAGAGTAGAGCACCTGCTGGTGGCTGTGGTCGTCAGAAGCCAGCCAGGCACTACCTGGACTGCGTAAACTGTATTCTGAATAATCACAATCCCAGCCTTTCGGACCTCCTAGTGTTCACTGTCCTGACCTAGTTTGATCTCCCTGAGAGCCCTTCCAGAGGCCCCCAGGCCCTGGCAGGCCGGTGGATATGGGCCTCTGAACACAGAGGCCAGACCACCCGGTTCAAACCCCTGTTCTGCCTCTAACTGGCTCTGTTACCTTAGGCAAATGATCTCACCTGTGCCTCAGTTTCCTGGTCTGCAAAATGGGGGTGATAGTACTGAGCGCCTACTATAGAGCAGGCACTGTGCCAAATAAATGGTTTATCCAGATGACTCATTAAATAGTAAATGAAGAGCCATACGACATTATCCATGAAAAGCACAGACAGTGCCTAGGAAATTTTAAGCTCTCAGTAATTAACACTCCTATTATACCCATTGGACAGATGAGCAAGGACCAGGCATTGCTCAGAGTGTCAGTAGCAGAGCTAGGACTAGAACCCAAGACTCCGGCCCCTCCTTGGAGCATCGCAGAGACTTGGGCTTGGGTACAGTATTTGGAGGAGGGTGCAGCTGAGACCAGGCCAGCACTCAGGGACTATCATGCTGGCCTGGAATTATGTCTTGACATATCTGCTTCCTCGGGCCAACTGTGAGCTCAGGGACGGGTGGCTCAGTGCCCACTGCAGCTGTGCGCTGTAGAGGCTTATGAATGAGCTAGGGACCTAGGTATGATGCAGAAGGTGGGCAGCCACACAAGGTGGGGCCAAATGCTCCAGGGGAGTGAGGCCCAGGCAGCTGGAAAGGTTGAAGTCATTTATAAGAAGAATTTCCTGCTATGGAATTACATGAATGCAACTGAAATGTCAGGAAAAACCCAAGAGGAAGGTCTCCAGCCTTTGCGTCCATGCCAGCAAGCTTCTGCTTCTGAGAAGAGGAATGGGGCATGGTCTCTCTTCCAGTAACCTTGCCTTAGCATGTTTCTCCACGACCTGCCCCTCCACTATATCTCCAGCCTGCAGTTGGGAGTCCAAAGGCGTAAAATGGTGTGTACTCGAGGGGCCACACACATGTGGCAGCACAGCCTCGTCACGCACATCAGCTCTGCCAGGACAGGGAGAGCATCCAGCCACCCAAGCCTACATGTCTTCTCTCTCTGCTTTCTCTGATTCCACCTTCTAAGTAACGTCAAGTCAAAACTCTTTTAGCCACACATCCCCACCGCACTCCCACACTGGATCCCTCCTCCGTGCAGTGGCCAAAGCAGCCTTCGTACTATCAGTTCTGTCTCTCCCTTGCTTGAAATCCTTCCAAGGCTCCCAGCATCCCCCTCAGGACTTCCCAACCCTTTCCCCGTGGGAAGCGTGAGGCTGAGAGGGCAGGAGGTGGGGGCCCCTGAGGGCCACAGCTGCCTGGGCCAGCCGGGCCACCTTGCTTGCTGTCGGGGCCAATCCCTGCACACCTGTCCCCCATTGGAGGCCCCGGTGGTTGGAGCACACTGGTCCAGAAGCTCTGATCCCTGGGGAGGAAAGGTGAGGCCCAGGCTTCCTGATCCCGCCAGGTGCCCGAGGGCCCTGGCAGTCCAGAGATCGCTTCTTAAAGAATCCTTGGCTGGAGGTTTTCCAGGCTACCTAGGGAGTGGGAATGCAGGCTGGGATCAAACACACCAGAAGGCCAGCGTGGAGACATAGCCAGCCTGGGGACGTTTTTCATGCAGCTAGTGTGTAGTGTTCAGGGAGTGATGCTCTTCTGGTCCCCCCTCCTTCTCTCTCTACTTCCCTCTCCTCACAGAGCCTCAGCCCAGCCTCAGCCTAGTTTGTGCAGACACACCCTGTGTCCGGGTACCTGCCTAGCTTAGCTCCTCAAGCCATCCTGACCCTGCCAAGGGATTGGAAGTCGCGGACACCGGCTGGCTCTACTCCACCTGGCTGTGTGCCCCTGGGCCTCTCACGAGCCTTCCCGCTCCCCAGGCCTTGCCGGCTGCCTGCCCTTGGAGGCTCCTGAAGGCTCTTCTCCCCGCTCTTCTCACCCCAGGTTTTCTACACCAACTGCAGCTGCGTGGTAGGGGGTGGTCCTGTGCCAGCAGGCTCCTGTGACTCGGCCTGCAGCCACCTGGTGCTGCCCTTCATACTCCTGGTCGGCCTGGGTGGGGCAGTGGCCTGTGTCACAAACACACCCTCTTTCATGCTCATCCTAAGGTAAAGGAGGGGTGGGACAGGGGCGGGTGGATACCAGGAGGTCCTCAATCACAGGCAGGACAAGGAATTCTGAGGGAAGAGTCTGAGGAAGGAAGCCATCTGGCAGTCTGCGAAGGCGAGGTTTTCTCCCCATCTTGCAGATAAGAAAACTGAGGCTCAGAGAAGTTCAGGAGCTGGCCTCAGTCACAAAGCAAGTGTTGGGTGGAATGGTACCGGTGGCCCAGCCCAGAGCCCAGGCCTCTACTTGCCCAGGGGAGGGAAGGCCAAAACTAGGGCCCTGTCCCGGCCTCCCAAAGAGAGAGTGTCATACAGTGAGAAGGAAGTGGACTCCCCACTGCCATCCTACATGCAGTGGATGAGCCACAGGAGGCGCGGCTGGGAAACCGAGCTATGTCACACGCCCCATGCCCACATGCCACTTTAAGGCCACAAGCATTTACTAAGTGTCCACTGTGGATCCAGCCCATGCTGAGCACTGCTTTTTGGTCCAACGTCTTTCTAGCCCTTGTCCTAAGAGTGCCTGCTGAGCCTGACAAATTGTCACCTGAGTCCAAAGTCAGGGTCTTCTGGGGTGGGGGCTGCTTTTCTATACTCTCACTCAGCAGTCAGCACAGAAGACTTCTATAACCAGAAGCGCGGGGTTATTTTCACACACACCAAACAATCGATCGCTTCTGCAGTGGACACCCCCGTTCAATTCCGACGCTATCTGTCTGCAGATGGCCTCAGATCCCACAGGTGGAGGGCTCAGTCCCACAAGACTGCCCCCCTTCCCCTGCCAGTCACAAGCCCCATGTTATTTTACTTGTGCTTCTGACCAACTGGCTATAAATTGGGGTTTCCCTGCTTGAGTTCGATTAATTTGCTGGAGTGGCTCTGGGAACTCCAGATAACACCTACTTACGCTTATCAGTTTATTACAAAACAAATTACAAAGGACACCGATGAAGAGACGCATGCAGCAAGGAGAGGCCCCCATGCCCTCCCTAGGCACACTACCCTCCAGGAACCTCCATGTGTTCAGCCTCCAGAAGCCCTCCAAACGCAGTCCTTCAGGTGTTTACGAAAGCTCCATTACATGGGCATGATTGATTAAACCACTGGCCGCTGGCAATCAACTTAACCTTAGCCCCTTTCCTCTCCCCAGAGGCTGGGAGTGGGGCTGAAAGTCCCAACCCTCTAATCCTGCCTTGGTCCCTCTAGTGACCAGTCCCCGTCCTGTTACCTGGAGGCTGCCAGCCTTCAGCCAATTCATTAGCATACGAAGACACTTATCACTTTGAAGATTCCCAGGATTTTAGGAGCCGTATGCCGGGAAGACCCAATATGTATTTCACAATATCACAGGGACCTCAGAGCAAGCTAATTCCAATTTTCCTCCTGCTGGGATTATTTTATTCACTATCTACTTTCTATGAAATTAGAAGGGGGATGGAGCCCCTCCCAAACATTAGAAGACACGTAGATCTATAAAACAGGCCGGCCGTAGAGAGTAGAGGAATCAAACGCCCCAGCAGGCAGCGTGACTAAGAGAAGTGGAGAACACAGGCTCTGGGCTGCGCAGACTCTGGCTCTGACACCATCAGCCATGGGATCTTGGCCAAGTCATTTAATCTAAGTGTCAGTCTCCTTAGCTGTAAAATGGGGCTAATGATATACCGAGCTCATAGGGGTGTAGGGGTTGCAGTAAGGAATTACTGAGCCCGTAGTGAGCACTTCATAAATGCCAGCCACTGGTGCTATTTAGCAGGCACCAGTGCACCCCAGGCTGGGGCATTACCGTGGTAGGGGAAGCAGGAGGGAGTGTCTGGCGATCCCAGCTCCACGTCTTGCCAAGTGTAGGAGGAAGGGGAGAATTTGGTGGAACCAGTGGGTGGGGAGAGAGGGTCAGTGTCCGTGATCAGGGACATAGGACGGCAGCACGGGACCCTGGTGGGCAGTGGACGAGCCTAGTGCACGCGGACCAGGCTCTTCAGGTTGAAGGGGGATGGGGTATAGGGTCTGAGCCCCCCAGACCAGACCTTCAACTGAGGGAAGGCTGGGTGGTGAGAGAGAAGAGCATGGTGAGAGCCCCTCCACGCCACTGCCTGGCCCTTGGGGGCAGGACCCCCTGCATCCTCATGGCGCCCACGTGTCTGCTTGTCAGGGGAGTGAAGAAAGAAGACAAGACTCTGGCCGTGGGGATCCAGTTCATGCTCCTGAGAGTTTTGGGTAAAGCATCTGCTTGGACCATTGGTGGTGGTGAAGGGGGTCCGGAGCCCCACTGTGTGTCAGGCCTGGGGGACACAGGCATAAGCGGGACCCAGTCCCTGACCTTAGGGCTCTCAGGCCCATGGGGCGACAGACCTGACCCAGCTCTCCCGGAGGGGGTGTGCGAGCAGAGGCCACACAGCCCGTCAGGAGGCCACTTGGATACAGGGGCAGGGGTGGGCTTGAGGGCCAAAGACTCCTGAGCCAAGAGGCCCCCAGTAGTTAGAGCCCCTAGTTGCACATGCCGGGAGGGGGTGGGGCAGGAATGCGGCCTCTGTTGGCCCCTGAGCCCCTCCTCCCTCAGCCTGGATGCCCAGCCCCGTGATCCACGGCAGCACCATTGACACCACCTGTGTGCACTGGGCCCAGCGTTGCGGGCGTCGAGCTGTCTGCCGCTACTATGACCACGACCTGTTCCGAAACCGGTGAGGCCTGGGGCAGGGGCTGTGGGAAGGGTGCTGGAAATGCTCTCTGGATCCCAGACAGGATAACCGCAGGGGGGAGGTCCCATTGAAGTCCACCTGCTAGGGGACAGGTGCTATATCCTGTGCTGAGCTCACAAGTCCTATAAGCTAGACACTGGCTCTCCCTTTTATAGATGAGGAAAGTGAGAGTCAAAGTTAGTAGCCCAAGGTCACACAGCTAATAACTGACAAAGCTGGGCCTTGACCCCAAGCTCTCTGGCTGCAGAGTCTGTGCAGGAACCCGGGGAGAATCAGGGGAGCGGCCAGCTGCGAGAGGGACTTGGGGCAGGGTGCGGGAAGCAAGCCCTCTCTAGGACACAGGAGCCCTGGGTTCCAGGTCAGCTCTGTCTCCCTCATTGTGGGACTTGCCTTCTCTGGGGTTCAGTCTTCCCGTCTGTACTAATACAGCGGGAGCTCAAAGGAACCTGAGGGCACAGAGGCTGCTGACCTGGGTGGATGTGGGGAGGGCTTGCTAGCAGGGCTGGGGGCAGGAGCTGGTCACTTCCAGCTCTGAGGAGGGCACAATCCCTGTGGGCTTGGACTGTCCAGGGGGTCTTCCTAGCAGGGAAAGAGTCTTGAGGGCCTTGATGGGTTAAATAAACCGAGGAGAGGGAATCTCTTTGCCAGTGGCTGGTGGGGCACAATCCAAAGCTGTACTTGTCAGGCCCCCGAGCCCTTGGAGAGGCTCAGAGGGAAGCAGGGCCATCCCAGGCCACACGGCAGTCTGGGACAGGACAAGGAGATGCCCAGGGCTCTTTCTGCAGAGCCTCTCCCCGCCTTCCAGGGAAGGGCCCCAGCAGAGGTCAGTGTCTCCTGAGGCCTCAATGTCTCCACCTGCACAATGAGTGGTGACTGCTGACTCCACTCTGCCCCCAGCCCAAGGACATCCAAGCCCTGGACTGGGAGCTCCTGAGTTCAAGGGTCCCTTGTTCTTTCCCCAGGTTCATCGGCCTCCAGTCCTTCTTCAAAACAGGCACCCTGGTCTGCTTCGCCTTAGTTTTGGCAGTCCTGAGGCAGCAGGATAAAGAGGCAGGGACCAAGGCAACTGTATGCAGCTCTGGCCCAGAGCAGCAACTGTTGATGTCAGGGCCAGAGAAGAAGCCAGAAGATTCCAGAGTGTGAGCCATCCCAGGGCCCCACCTGGCCAAGAGTGGCAGCTGCAGTGGCACCTCCTCTGGGCTCTTTGGCCAAGATTCCAAAGGAGCTCTGTGTTCCAATTCTGGCTCTGCCACTAAATTGCTGTGTGACTTCAGGCAAGCCACCGGCCCTCTCTGGGCCTTTGTTTGCTCATCTGAACCAGAAACCAATTTGGTGGTTTGCCGTGTTGGCCATTTCTGAAGCAAGAGGGTCTTTCCTGGGCATTCTTCCCCCAGCCAGCCAGCTGCCCTGGAAGCAGGCTTTCCTGGGTGAAAGCACTGCATGTCTTTTCCCCGGGGCCCAGGAAAGGGAAGTGGACCGTAGTAGGCCAGGGCTGCCCTCCATACTGCGCCCTGGAGCACTTTCTCTGAGTCTCAGCCACCTCCTGTCGAGTGGGAATGTACTCACCAGCTTTCAGGTTTGTTCAGCTTTGACCATCTGTGTGGTCAGGATAGACTCAGGTCTTCTCCCCAACCCCAGGCAGCCTTCAAGAAGTGTCTATTTGGCGCCCCCTGGAGGCAGAGCCCTGAGCTGGACTCTGGACGCGCAGGAAAGAAGGAGCTCGTGTCACTTGGGGCCTTTGGGAGGTTGAGGGGGGCAGGCAGGGAGCCTTGGCTAAAAGGGGAGACTTACCCCTGACTCAGGAAGTCCCCACCCTTGCCTTCAGGGAGCCACAGTTTGGGGGTGAGGCCTAGCACCTGCCTTAGGAGCCCAGGAGTGGGGAGGGAGACCCAGGCCCACACTTGGGTATTTTCAAACTTGAGACCAAACACATGCTCAGCGCACACTCACGGTGCTGAGATTTCACACATGTGCCCGGGGGCCACCCAACTCACTGTGACCTTTGTGAACAGATTCCTAATTTCCACATTTCCTCCCAGTTGCCTGGGGCTGTGTATGTAGATAATGTCTGGTTCTGTGACACCCAAGTTTTTGGGGGTGCCACCTGGTTCTCTGTGCTGCTGGGAGCAGTAAGCCCAGCTCTGTGTAATGAGCGATTCTGTGGCTTGCTTGGGTCTGAATGAGCCAATCTGTTTCTACATTAGGGTTGTCTTGTTTTATGGCCGGTCTTATCTGGCTGCGAGCAGAGTTTCCTGATCTGCTCCCAGCCCAGTCTGTGGCCACCACACACCCTGCCTGGCTGGGACCTGCTGTCAGAAAGCAGCTGACAGAGAGCCACCGGCAGCGGCCTCCCCAGCACTGTGCCCAGCTCCGTGCTGGTGTCTGGCGGAGAAGGTGGGCACTGGGCACACACAGCTCTTGCCTTCCGGGTGTTCCCAGTCCAGGGCTTTGAGGCTTTCCCATATGAAAGAAGAGAGGGGTACAGAAGCTCTAATTCCCTTTTTATTCTACTGATTGATGCCCGTAGATATTTAACAAACATCTGAGCCTGTGTTTATCAATGCCGAGAATTTCAAAGTCTCCTCCACCAAGATGAGGCTTTCAGTATGTTTATGTTCCTTCCCCTTCCCTCCTGTGTCCCAGGTTTTGCAGAAATAATCTGGAATTGTGGATATAGCTTGTTATTAAATTTGTCCTTGCATAATGTCTCTTCTATTACAAAAATCCTTTCTTTATAAACTGCATTAGAGGTCTGCAGCAACCACATTATTTCCAGTTATTTAGATTTAAGCTTTACTGGACTCATTGCTCACCGTGAGTGCTCGTGTATTACGTCTCTCCCTACCCTTATATTCTGGTCTAATTTTTGTTTGGCTGAATGACTTCCTCTAGTAATGGTTTCAAAAAATGGGATAAGGTCACGAGGCTTTCTGAGTCCTCACCTGTCCAAATTGTCATTCGCATGTTACAGAAGAGGACGCCAGCTCAGAAAGGATAAGTGACTTCCCCAAGACCACACAGAAAATAAATGGGGAAGCCGGAGTTGGATCTTGTGAGAACTGAAGCTTGTACAATTTGGGATCCCTCTTTAAAGAAAAAAAAAAAGAATATACAATTAGGTCAGAAAATAAATATTTACCTATAATGGGAAAATAAATCAAAACAAATGCATTACACAATCCAGAGAAATAGCATAATATTTTTATTAACTAACTGCCTTGCACACCTCTAAAACATATTTCTTTCCATTGGTGATTAGAAGAATTTCCTAAATCTAGTTTCTGGCTCTGTCCATTTCAAGCCATTTCTCCTGTTGCTTCTGTACTGCTCATGTACTTCCTAGGCCAGGTGGCATAAAACATATTCACATCATGATATAACCTCTGCAAATGACACCTTAATGTCATAATGCCAAGTCAGTCTGGCAGTGGGTAGGAATATTCCTAGAAGCCTTTCTTCACACAAAGATGGCTAGTAATGGTTGTCTACACACAGAGGTGACTAAGAACCACATAAATATATCCCAGTGCACCCCAATTAAATCAGGCGCCAACCCGACTCCCCCTTGGGTTGGATCCTGGAAGTGCCCATGGCAATTCCAACCAACTCATATAAAGAAAAATTGGGACACCAAGGAAATTGGAGTGGAAAGAAGTAGCAATCTTGCTTGTGGTTAAAGTATTTTTTTTTTTTTTTGAGACAGAGTCTCACTCTGTTGCCCAGGCTAGAGTGCCATGGCATCAGCCTAGCTTACAGCAACCTCAAACTCCTGGGCTCAAGCAATCCTCCTGCCTCAGCCTCCCAAGTAGCTGGGACTACAGGCATGCACCACCACACCCGGCTAATTTTTTCTATTTTATTGCCCAGCTAATTTCTTCCTACTTTTAGTAGAGACGGGGTCTGGCTCTTGCTCAGGCTGGTCTCAGACTCCTGAGCTCAAGCGGTCCTCCCGCCTCAGCCTCCCTGAGTGCTAGGATTACAGGCATGAGCCACCACGCCCGGCCTGGTTAAAGTATCTTATCTTTGCAAATTTCAAGAAAATATGAGAATATGAACACACGGCTGAGGTCCCTCCCTGGACCTGGGGAGGGGCCTGGGTGCTCAAGCAGCATCCTCACGGTGAGTCCGCCTCTAGGCTGAGCTGAGATCGGAAGAAGATGAGGTCCTTGTGCTTACGGCCTCTGGACTGGCCAGCATGAGGGGTCTTGGAAGTCACTGCAAGACAGACATGGGGCTAAAAGCCAAGAGGTGGGGCAGATCAGGGCCAGGGGGTCCCTAGGTTCTGTGGAGTCGGAGGAGCAGCCTTCTCCCCTAATATAGCCTTCCAGCTCCTGAATTGCTGCAGGCATTGGCATCTGTGAGCTCACTTTCCTCTCACGCTACACCAGGGAGTTGGGAAGAAAAGGCATTAAGTCTCCCTGCTGGATTCTGCTGCAGAATCAGCAGAGAACAGGACTAGCCAGAACTGACATCCCGATGCCTGATCCTGAGTTAGGTTTTTTCCTGTAGACCCACGCAGGGAAGTTCCAGGGCAGGCAGATGCTCCTGAGGAGCAGGGAGCCAGGAGCCATGACTGGCACTCAGATAAATGAGGAGAGAGAACCCATGGGCACCCTCACCATCGCCTGGATATGTTGAATTCTCTCCTCTCCACATGCCTTTGCTGTGCTGCTCCCCCTGCCGAGATTGCCTTCCTCGCCCAGCCACAGGAAGTCCTACCCAAGCCTCTGGGCCCAGCTCAAAGGCCATCACCTCCAGGGAGGTGACAGGGGAGGTGACAATCACCTCTGGGAATCTGATAAAAGATTTAGACTCCATTAAAAAAAAAATACAGACATATACACAATTGTGCCTACGATATCAGAGGTTGAAGACCATCTGAAGCCTGGGTGTAGACCTAGGAGCCCAGGAGCCCAGGTCAAAAACCCTTAACGGAGTGAAGAGATCAGAGCTGTAGAGTCAGTCAGATCTGGGGTCAAATCTTGACTCTGCCACTTATTCATGGCGTGACCCTGAACAAATGATTTAGCTTCTCCGCACCTGCGTTTCTTCACCTGTAAAGTGAGGTTTGGCATGCCTAGCTCCTACCTCCCAGAATTTTGTGAGGACCAGGTAAGACAATGCGCTCGCTTACCGGCCCCGCACCTGATGACCGGGACTTGTAAGCTTCCTTCCCCTGCTCCTGTCCCAGAAAGAATTTAATGAACACATAGAGCACTGGGGTGGGGGGGTCGGTGACAACTGAGGGAGGAGGTGCACCCGCCTGCCCTGCCCTGGCCACAGCTCGGTTGTCCCCTAATCTCTGCCCTGCCGTCAGCCACGGCTTAGCCAGCCCAATCTTATCTCTCCCCACAGCAAGCTTGGGACAGCTTTTCTCAACTAGATTTACATTTTTATTGATTTTCTTTCTCCCTTCCAGAGCAGTCCCTTCCTTCTGCTTCCCCTTTGGCTGCAGAACGGGCCTGCCCTGGGAAAACAGCAGCTCTGGGGCTGGCCGAAAAGTGATGGTTCCAGAATGGTTCGTTCACCAGCCACCCATTCATGCTTTCGTTCATTCAACCGCCCACCTAACCAACGTACCCTACGTGTCTGCTCTGTGCCTTGTGCTGGCACTGCTGGGGACACAGCCATGTGTCAGACACAGTCTCTGCTCTCAAGAAACTTGCAGTGTGCACAGACAAACTGACCAACAGTAACGAAAGCAAGAGCTGTCCTACAGGAGAGGGAAGAAGAGGAAGGCACACATTCTCCTGGGGCCATAGGGAAGGCTTCCCAGAGGAGGTCATAACAGAGCTGGCCTTAAAAGTTACGCAGGACTTCCCAAGTGGGGAAGATGGGAACAGGCAGGAGAAACAACAGGATGAGCAAAGAGAGAGTGAGGAGTGTGTGAGATAGGACGACAAGAGCAATGTGGCTGGAGCACACCGCGTGTGCAGGGCCATCAGAATAGGGGAGCCCGAAGGCCGGAGAGACCAGCAGGGACCAAGCCTTGAGTTCCCCTGAGGGCTCTGGATGCCTTCCTGAGGGCAAGGAGGAGGCCCCGAAGCACTGACTGATGGATTCTTCCATTGATCGGCTATTTTCAGCAGGGAGTGACATGACCAGCTTTATATTTTAGAAAGGCCACTAGCTGCACCACGGGGGCTTTGAGGGAAGCTGAGGGCTGGGAGCTCAGGCAGAAGGCTGGTGCAACAGTCAAGAGAAGCAGGAGCAGAAGGCCTTGAGCCAGATCGGGAGAGGCATCCTGGAAGTGGGACATCTACGCTGACTCTTGAAAGACGAGTAGGAACGCACCAGGGAGAGAAGTTGGGACGGGTGTCCGGGCAGAAGAAACTGCGCAGATAAAAGCTCGGCACACAGACAGCTCCTGGCAAGCTTGGGAAATTTCCATAGTTCTGCGGGGCTGCAGCACGGCCTAAGAGAGAGGGCACGGAGAGGGTGAGGCTGAGGAAGTGGGTCGGCGCCCTCGCTGCCACTCGGCGCTCCCTGTCCTGAGCCCAGCCCTGGCGCAGGGGGAGAGGTCACCACTGCACAGGGCTGGCTGTGCAGGGCTGAGAGCCCTGGGCCTGGGTGCTCCTTACTCAAAACAAACCTTTCTGTGTTCACAACGCTTTACATTGTACAAAGTCCCTTCCTGCTTGGTCCTCATGGTTTCCTGGTGAGGAAGGCAGAAAAGGGAAATTATTCCCATGTAGCAGATAAAGCAGCTGAGGCACAGAAGAGTGCGAGAACCTGCCCACGGTCACTTAAAGCCCAGGTATTCCCCCCTAAAACTCCCATGCTGTTTCTAATAAACCGACTTGTCCCTGAATCACGTACACAATAGATGTAGACACTAACTAATGTGGTCGGAACGGAGAAAAAAGCGGGTGGGGAGAGAAAACCCATCAGAGAAAGATGCTTCTCTTTCAGTCTCCATTTCTGCATCCCTCACCCTGGAACTGGGGACATTACGGCTGAGAAAACAGAACTGGGTCCCTTCTGCTTTGGAATTCAACAGACAGGAGGGCCAGTCCCAGCCCTGCCCCTACCAGGTGCGGGAAGACACTGTGCTCATCTGAGCCTCAGTTTTCTCACCTGTAAAAAAGAGAAGCAAACTTCACCCGACAGACTCATCATGAGGATTTAGTGTGGTGAAGTAGCACTATAGCAGTTACCTGCTGCTGAGTAACAAATTTCCCCAGAATGTAGCAACTTAAAACAACACATATTCATTATCTCACACAGGGTCTGAGGACCAGGAACCCACATGTGGGCTAGCTGGGAGGTGCTGGCAGCACCTCTAATGAAGCCGCAGTCACGCGACAGCCGGGGCTGCAGTTAGCAGAAGCTCACTCCTTCGTTGTCGTCGGGCCTCCGTTCCTTGTCGGCAGCTGGCGGAAAGCTCGGCGGAAAGCTCGTTTCCTTTTTCCACGGGCTCTCCGTAAGGCAGCTTCCTTCCCCCAGAATGAATGACCCAAGAAGGAGAGAACATGTGTTACCAAGATGGAAGCCATGGAGTCTTTCATAATCTAATCTTGGAAGTAACATTCCATAACTTTTCCCATATTCTTTTCATGGGAGGGGAATACGAAAGGGTGTGAGTGCCAGGAGGTGTGGGTCATTGGGAACCATTTGGAAGTTGGCTACCACAAGCACCCAGACCACTGCCTGGCATGCAATGGGCAATTATTTATTAGGAGTTGCTAGTACTTTGGACATGAAAAGATGAGAGTAAACGAATAGTGGAATGCAACTGGAATTTGGCATTTCACAGAGATGTGGTAGAAGAGGGTGTGCAGACAAGAAGGTGTCACCCAGGGAAGACTTCCTGGCAGAGGTGGGGAGGAGGGGGAGGGTGGCCCAGAGAGAAGACAGAAGGTGAGCATGGCAGGCCACTATTGGTTGCCTTTCCACAGCAAATCCCCTCTTCCTCCTGCCAGTAGCAAGCTGCCCAGCCGCAGGGATGATCCAAGCCAGCAATGGAATGCCTTTTCCTTGGCCTCTAAGAGTAGGTATGTGACCTCATTTTGGTCAATGATGTGTAAGGGGACAGTCTGCTAGGAAAGCTTCCCTCCTGGATAAGAGAATGGCATGAGAAGAAAAGACCCTTTTTGCTACTGTGCCTTTTCTTCCTGCTGGAGATGACATGGCACTTGATGCCACCCAGTCACCCGATCATAGAATGTGAAATGCCTGGGTTGTCAGAGACATTGTTGAATCAGCAGACCAATCCTGGTACCACCTTCCTCTGACCTCCTTGCTAAGGAAACAACAGGTTTAAGCAATTCTTAAGAAGGCGACCTGTTCCTTGCATCCTTGACGATTTAGTGAGCAAAGTACCCTGGTTGCCTCTGAGGTTGTTTCCTTTGATCAAGGAAGGCAGAGGGGAGACTGGAATGGGAAGGGGCCCTGAGCTGGAAGTCAGGAATCCTTGATCTAACCCCTGCTCTGTCTCGGGGTTGCTCTGTGATCTTTGTCCCTGACTCCTCTGGGCCTCCAATAATTGAAGCTAATATTTATTGACTGTTCACTGTGTGCCAAGCACTCAGCTAAGAGTTTCCTTCGCATTATCTGGGTTCAGTCTTCGCAGCAACTCTGTTATGTTGGTATTACTATTCTCTTTATTTTAGGGATGAAGGCCCAGAGAATGAGGTCATTTGCCCAAGGTTACATAGCACATTAGTGCTGGATCTCGAGATTCCAAATTCAGCTTTGTCTCTCTCCAAAGTCCAGACTCCTGACCATAATGCTATACTGCCTAGCAGTAAAAGGAATTCTCTGGACAAGGTGACCTCTAAGGGCCTCTTCAGCTCAAATGTTCTTGGATTTGCTGTCCCATTTCTAGCTATACAATCAACAAACCAGCTTAGCCTAGAGAAGAAAGAAATAAGGACTGTCTTTAGCCTTCTGAAAGCTGTCATGTGAGTGGGAGATTAGGCTTGCTTAGTGTAGCTCAGAGGACATGAACTGGACCAGTGTGGGAGCACTACAGAGAAATAGAGCGCAACTTATATAAGGGAGAACTTTCTAGCTGCCATTTGGCAGGAAGCAGAGCTATGCCAAGATGTAATGACTTCCCCGTCACGAAGGTTATGCAAGCCTGTGTTTGATAAACCTTTGTCAGAAGTACTGCATTGAGACTTGTGGTAGGGGTTAAATGGGATAACATATGAGAATGTTCCCAGCACCATAACTGGTACAGAGGGGATCAATAAATTGTGTGTTGTTTCTCCTTTTCTAACACTGAGATTCCTGGATTTTAAGATTGTTTACCATGGATTTTTGGCTCTTTGGCTCTAATATTCTACAGTTCTATAATTTCTGTGATTTTGCCCTGCTAAGATGGCTCTCATTTTAATACTCTTAACTTTCCGTAATTGTGTGGCTCTAGAAGCTGAGCAGTCTATGATTTTATAATTTAGTAGTTTCTAGCTTTAACAATTTGAGATTCAATAAAGTATCTCTCACCAGTTCCAGAAACGCAAGGGAGTCACTCCACACGCTGTGCTTCAGTGACCTGGGCACACGTTGGGCTACTCCCTCTGCCCGCCCTGTCATTCCATCCTCATCCCCCCTCAATCCAGCCTCGGGCTCTCCATTCCAGCCAATGCTCCTCCCCGATGCCTACCCCATCCACACCCTGCTATCTCCCAGCCAGCTAAGTGGGCACATTCACTCTACCTGCTGGTGATTGTTCATTAAACAGGAGCCTTCACTGTGACCAGGCTTATACTTATTCCAAAAGGTATATAAAGGAATGAGAAGACATGGTCATGGTTTCAAGGGGCTTAAGATCTTGCTTTCCTTTAAACCCAACTCAAACTCACCTCTACCAGGAAGCCTTCCATGGTTGACACTAAATATCTAACACCAATAACCTTAATCTGAAATGTGAAGATCTGAGTTCTTTGGTTGGTTATTGTGCACACCTGTAACTTATCTATCTATCCTACCTCCCTGATTATATGTGAGATTGCCCCCTGAATTAAGAGTATGTCTCCTCAACCAGATGGAGTTTTCCAGAGGAAGACTGTGTCTTCTTCATCAGACTGTAGGCTCCATGTAGACACAGGCCATGCCTCCCTTATATCATACTTGAGTTATAGTTAGAGGTAGAGTGATGTTCCTCCATCAGATCCATAAATTCCCAAAGGCAAGTTTATGTCTCTGTCATTGGACTGAGAATTTTGTAAAAGCAGAAACCACATTTCCCCTTAAGATGTGGAAGTTCCCATGGTCAAGGACTGTGCCTCCACCCTCACACTTGGGGCTTCTCCCTGGCAGCAAGGAATCTAGGGCTCTCCCCTCTCTGTGTATTCCTTCAGTCCCAGCCCAGGACTCTGGCCATAGAAGGGATATTTTCCCTACAGCAAGCAGACAGAAAAAATGGAAAAGGGAAGATTCAGAGGCAGAGTAGGAGCTCAAGCCCCTCCCAACATGTCCAGACCCTCTCTTGGTCTGTCCTGGGCTCTCTCCTAAAAGCTGCTGTCCCTTGGCCAGGAGTGGGCCTCTCGCAGCTCCTCCCAGCAACTCAGAGCAGTAAGTGAAGATGTCAGCACCTTGGACAGCGCCCAACCTATTACAGGACTTGGAGCCAGCGGAAGCAAAGCTCTCCAACTGCCTCAGCCTCTGGGTGATGGATTTCCTCGTTTCTCAATTTGATTAAAGCCCAGTAGATAACCAGAGCGCCTTGTTCCTTTCTCTTCTCCCTTCCTGATGAACATAATTAACTCCGTCAGGCTGGGAATACTTTCTCTTAAATACTGCCTGCCCTGCCCCCACCCAGGCATGAATCAGTAACACACAGCCAGAACACTCGGAAGACTCATATGTTTCTTCCTGGGGACTGGAGGTGGGAGAGGAGGCTCTCCCTGAGATATATAGAGGCTGTGAATAAACACTGAAATGTGGTAGGTGGATAAAGAAACCCCTAAACTGGAAGTCGGGAAATTTGGAGTTTAGTCCTGTCTTTGCCACTAATCTAGACATGATCTAGAGCAAGTCACATACCCATTCTTTCTAAGCCTGGTTTTCCATTTGCATGAAGAGGATATCGGCCTGAACAATCTTTAATGCTGTGTTCAGTGCTAATATTCTATAGTAGAAAATCTTTAAAACAGAGAGGGAAAGGGACTTTCCCAAGGTCACACAGCAAGCTATGGCAAAGCTGGACTTGAATTCATGGCCCCTGGCTTCTAACACAGTGCTATTTCCCCTGAACAGAACTTAGTCCTTCATCCATATCACAGACTTTCTTGCCTGGGGATGGAGGCTGAGAAAGTTAAAAACAGATAGGATCGTGTTAATTGGTGCCAACAAAAGAAAATAACATTTAAGACATGTGGAAATTCTGACATCTCTGAAGAGAAGGGAGAGCATGGCATGAGCAGTTTAGATTAGGGGAAAAGGACCACCTGACAGAGACAGGAATTCAGCCCCAAACTCAGAAAACCCAGAAGGTTTTTTCACTTGCCTGAGGCCATTCAATACGGCAACTGTAGAATCTTTTTAAAGAGAAAGAGTGAGCTCTTATCCTGAGCAAGTGTTGGGGGAGCCCCTGTCAGAGAAGGGAGAATGGACAATACCAATCAGCAAGAATGTATGAGGTTTCTAAAGTCTGCCCAGCTCTTTCCAGGCACTTTGGCAGGGATATAGAGAGTAAGACTTGAATCCGCCCTCTAGGCACGCCTTTGGTGTGCTGCTTCTTCTCCTTGGAACTATTTCCAATGCACCTATGTAGGTCCAAAGGCTGCTGTTCAATCAAGGCCCAAAGCAAATGACTCCCCTGCCAGGAAGGCATCCATAACCTCATCCAGAAGCCACTTCTTACTCCTCTGAATCTCCAAAACATTTTCTTTGTTCCTGCGTTATAGTATTTAACACTATACGCCTTATCTGCTCTTATCCCCACCCAGAAGAAGAGTGGAGAGAGAAAGAGAACTGTATTCAGTTTTCAAATCCCTCAGAATACTCAAAATAGATCTGACATGCTATAGAATCTCAGTAGGCATTGGGTGGATGGATGATGAATACAGATGCAGGGGTGACTGGAGAGAGGGTACATGGAGAAATGGGTGTGTGGATGCGTGAGTGGGCATATTGGTGGATGGGTGGGTGAATGGACGGATGGACAGATAAAAAAGCACGTGATTGGATACCAGGATAGAAATGGATGAAAAGCAAATGGACTGGTACGTGGGTGGATGGACAGGTGAGTGAGTGCGTGAGCGAATCTATGGACAGATGAATGGAAGGGTACGTCGGCGGATAGTAGGGCTAGTAAATGGATGGATTAATCTATAGTTGGATAGTTGTGTGGGTGAATGAGTAGACAGATAATTGCATTATTGTGTGGAAAGATAAATGTCAGGCTAGGTGGAGAGAATTACAGGGGGGAAAATGGAGATATTCCTAATATCACAAAGGTCTGTTTCATGGAGAGTTTCCATTGCTAGTGCCAGAAAAGTTACTGTGGGGGTTAGCTGTGCTTAAGCTGAGTCAAAAGTGTGCCAAGGCCCCAAAAGACCTCAGGCTATTTCAGGCTATATCAATAACACGACCAAAAAGAGTGATGGTCCCACCCTGCCCTGAGCAGTTCACACTGCTCTGGAGTCCGTGTTCTGGTTTGTGCCTCTGGAGGGAGGATGACATCCATAGCTCGTGCACTGCTATGGTTTGACTGTGTCCCCCAAAGTTCGTATGTTGGAAATTTAATCCTCAATACAACAGAGTTGAGAAGCGGGACCTTTAAGAGGTGATTAGGTCACAAGGGCTCTGCCCTCATGAATGGATTAATGTTGTTATTGCGGGAGTGGGTTCATTATCTCGAGAGCGGGTTTGCTGTAAAAGCAAGCCCTCTTTTGTGCTCTCTTTCTCTCGCTCGCTCTCTCTTGCCCTTCTGTCTTCTGCCGTGGGATGACACAGCAAGAAGGCCCCCACCAAATGTAGGGCCCTTGGTCTTAGACATCTCAGTCTACAGAAGTATAAGAAAGAAATCTCTGTTCTTTTAAACGACCCAGTCACAGGCATTCTGTTACAGCAGCACAAATGAACTAAGACATTCACATAGGAGCTACAGTAGGAAGCAGCCTATAGAGTCCACCAAATGAGGAACTGGTGAGACGACAAGAAGTGTTCAGCCTGGAGAAGAGCAAACTCAGGGTAACAATTGCCACGTCCCAGGATCTGGCTGGCTGTCCTGAGTCATGCCCTATGGCCCCAGTGGTGGAGCTGGGTCCCAGGGGAAGTCACAGGGCTGGTGACTCAGCCCCAAGTGAGAAAGGACTTTCTCCCAGGTGGATTCATCACCCAGGGGAAGGACTGTCCCCAGGAAGTGAGCTCCCCATTCCTGAGGGCACACAAGTAGAGTCTGGACATCCTCTATCAAGGAAGCTACAAAGTGGAGCCTTGGTGTGGAAAGTAAACTAAAGTTACCTCCCACCCTGAAATTAAATCATGTGTTCATCTCTTTATTCCTCAGCAAATCAGGTTTACCTGTGTTCTGTGCTCAGACCAGAATACTGGGAACTTCTATCCAGAGCTGAGGGTTTGGGGAGCTCTGAGAGACAGATAGGGTCTTATGAACCCTTAACTTTCTCTACATGTAGGATGGGGGCTTGAGGAATGAGGAGCTGCTGAAAATGTCCTTTCATAGCCCCGACTGACCGGGGAGGAGGAGGATCAGAGCTGCTCAGAGCCAATCCATGACCCAGATTCCTTGTAATTAATGAGTCTACGTCATGATGTGTTGGCTTGTGACCAACGCCATCTCCCCAACCCCGGCCCCACTCCCTGGTATGAGAAGATTAAATCAATTAAGAGGAGGAGGAGATCTGGCTGGCGCTGGTTGGGGACAGCAGATAATTCACTTACATAACAGGGGATTGAGTTTTGGACTTGGCCCTTGAGTAGTGGGGGTGGATCCAGACCCCAGGCCTTCAGAGAGGGACTCCAGGATTTGAGAGTAAATGCAGAAGGGGAAAGGGAGTCCAGGGGAAGAGGCCGTGGTGACCCCAGGCCCATCTTCCATCTTCCTGCTGAGAATGAACCCCCTATTCCCTGGGCTGGAAGGGGTCCAAATTGAATAATCACTATCCCATTCCCAAATGAGGGTGTCCCAGCCACCGGCATCATTCAACAATGCAAATCTAGCCAAGCCTCTCTCCTTAGCCTGGCATTCAAGGCCCTGCAACCTCTCCAGCTGCATCTTCTGCCTCCAAGGGGTGAGTGTGGGGAGAGAGGAAACTACCATGTCCTGGAGTTCCCTGTGTGCCAGGTACCAGCTAGGCACTGGAGGTACAAAGAGAAACGGACCCAGTTCCTTCAGGAGTGCTGCCTGGTGGGCAGCAACACATACAACACTCTGCGCCAAGTGGTACAACAGAGTTCTGCATGGGCGGGGCATGGAGGGGGCACACCTGAGGGAGGCCTCCCAGGCAGGGCCGGTTCTAGAAGGCTCCCCAGAGGAGGCAGCATTTGCACCCTGCGTCTTAAAGGAAGGATGGGTTAGTGGGAGTTCCTCAGGCTGACCTGGTTGAGGGAGGGCTTTGGGTGGAGGGAACAGTGTGTACCACGGCGTGGCGGGTGAGAAAGTTTGGCATGCATTCAGGGATCATGAACAGTTCTTGTGGATGGAGCCTAGAGCGTGAGGCAGGGATGGGGGAGACGAGGCAGGAGAGGTTGCTGGGTCCCCGTCTTGCTTTTGATGGCATGCCAACAAAGTACTGAGGCAAGGATCCCAGAGTCTCTGACCCATCCACGCTTCCTGAGCTCTGACAGCACGCCAGGCCCTGCGCTGGGACTGGGGTGGAGTGGCAGTGGGAGTGCAGCAGGGGTGGGGCAGAGATGAACCTGACTCAGGCCCTGCCCCCACCAGGAGGTCTCCGAGGGCACACAGATATTCCCCCTTTCCAAGCCGGGATTCGAGCCAGCTGAGTTTCTGGAGCTCCAGCTGTCGGATGGGCCTGACTGCAACCCATCCTGAGGACCGAGATACCCAGACAAGCAGTCTAGCTTGTCAAAGGGGAGCTGAGCTCTGGGGCCTGCTCCTGACACTTAACTGGCCCCCTGAGGACCTGTCTTGTGGTTAGCAAGGGCCCGGTGAACGAATGCACACAGATGAGAGACAGTGACAGGATGAACTGTATCCTGGGGATGGGGGCGAGGCATGGATCGAGAGGTGTTTAGAGAGCGGACTCACCAGGACCGACTGGCTGCCAGGGAAGAGAGAACAAGGGAAGGGTCTTGGATGGTGCTCAGGATTCTGTCTCAGGCAGTGCCAGCCTCTGGGAAACACAGGAGGCTGCGAGGTCAGGAGGGGAAAATGAGTTGCAACTCTTTCAGGCGGCTCAGATCACTGGATTCATCAGACAGGCCCAGGAGCCTTAGGAATTCAAGTGGACCACACGCAAGCTGCCTGCAGGAGCTTTCTGCATCGCGTGGAAATCCTCCTACTCCCTCCCTCCCCTGTTCCCTTCCCTCTGTCGTTATTTCTTTGGGCAGCTCTCTGAGTACCTCCTCTTCCCGGGCTGGCTCTGGGCCAAGCAGGGAGGCATAGCTCTGAGGGTCATCCTGTTCTTTCTCCAGAAGGCCAGCCCTAAGCATGACACTCCTGGCATAGACGGGACTTTTCTGCAGGAAAACTTGGGCTGGGAATTGAAGCTAGTGCTTCAAATGTTTTCCATTGCTAAAAAGATTTAAGAACTAACCTTTGTCGTTGCAAGCAACAGAAACTGACTCAGGCTAAACAAATGTATTGGCAGTTCCGCCAGTCAGCTCGGAATGGATGGCAAAGCTGGAGAACCAAATGAGTGAGCAGCTGGATTCACAGCCAGGCTCATGCCATAGGAACAGCTGGTCCCAACGCCTCCACCAACATGCCCTTGGCCTCTGAACATCACCCAGACTGGGGGTGACACAAGCACAAATGAATTCTAATGAAGCTGCCTCCCAGCCTAATTGTCACGTCAAATCCTGGAGCCAGGAACCCAGTTGGCCTAATTGCCAGGGGGTGGAAGTTGGAGGGTACCTGGCCACCTTTGACTTCGAAGTAGGAAGTGGGACCCTAGTTTCCATAAGGGCTCATCTAGTGGGAGATTAACTTAAAATACAAAGCAATGGAGCAGTCCTAGCAGCAAAAAAATGTGACAAATGTCCTCTACACATTTACTGAGGACCCACTTAGAGCTGGATGCATTGCCATGAGTTTTGTACACACAAATTTTCAATGCAACTCTATAACCTAGATAAGGATTAATCCCATTTTACAGCTGAGGAAACTGAGATTAACAGAGGTAAAGTAACATTCCCAAAGTCACTGGCTGGGAAGTGATGGAGCCAGGACTCGAACACAGGTGAGTATTTTGTTGTTGTTAATAAATACTTTATCCTGCCTCCCAAACTGTAAACACAAAGCACTTGTGCATATCAAAATAAAAAGTGTGGGGCACAGAAAAATAGAAGTAAATATTCCAACATCTTCATACAATGATTGATGGGATAATGGGGTTGTGAATAATATTTTTTCCTGCTTTTCAATGTTTCTCTGTACTTTCCTCTTTTTTTTAAATGAAGATCATACTTTACCTTAGTAATCATAAATAAAAATAAAGTAAAACCGTTTTAAGGATTATAGCAGTGTTACCACAATTATGGAGAAAATATGTATAGAAAAAAAGGCTGGAAGGATTATTTGTCAAAAAAGTCTTCCGACGGTGGGATTATGAGTGTGTTTATTTTTCTTTCAACTTTACTTTTCAAAGTTTCAGTAGCGAACTCTCTTTCAAAAAAAAAAAGTGAAATAGGCTGGGCGCAGTGGCTCGCGCCTGTAATCCTAGCACTCTGGGAGGCCAAGGCGGGTGGATTGTTTGAGCTCAGGAGTTCAAGACCAGCCTGAGCAAGAGCGAGACCCCCGTCTCTACTAAAAAAAATAGAAATAGAATTATCTGGACAACTAAAAATATATAGAAAAAATTAGCTGGGTGTGGTGGCTCATGCCTGTAGTCCCAGCTACTTGGGAGGCTGAGGCAGGAGGATCGCTTGAGTTTGAGGGTGCTGTGAGCTAGGCTGACGCCATGGCACTCACTCTAGTCAGGGCAACAGAGTCAGACTCTGTCTCAAAAAAAAAAAAAAGTGAAATAAATTTTATTTTGAAACCAAGCATAAGAATGATATTAACCTGGCGATGGGACTGACATGTGTTGGTCCTCTCGGGTTCTCGTGGTCATATCCTATGGTGGTTTGGAAGCAGAGGTAGGTCTGAGTGCTCTGGGCCAGCCGGGCAGCTCCCACGGTGTTTGCTGGCAGAGCTGGTGTAGCAGACGTTGGTCACAGTAGCCACAGTCATCTCGGCCACTTGGAGCCAGCGTGGGAACAGCCCAGAGAGCTACCTCTTGTAGCAATGTGTGTTATCAGCCCTTCTGAGCTGTGACTGGAGTCCTCCTTAAGGCTCGTTCTCATTCCCCAGGCTTCAAGGTTCATCTTCCCGGCTGCAAATGGGGCGAGGCTGCTCCATCATGTGAGTTGTAGTCCCTTCCGAGGTGCCTTCTGTGTACTTCTTGTCTGAGTTGCAAGCCCCTGGCCCCTTCCCCCTGCACTGTCATGGCCTCCCCTGGCCTCCAGGGCCCTCTGCCTCCTCCCCGTTCCTCACCCTCCCAAGTGCAAGGAGGGTTCTTGGTGCCCTGTGCATACTCTGTGATTCAGTCCCCTCTCTGCTTCTCAGTTTTCTCCTGGGTAAAGCAAGGGAGCTGGGTAATCTCGAAGGCCTTCCAGCCCAGCGGTGACACTCGTGTCTCTTCCATGCCTCCCCAAACCCTTCCCTCCCCTCCGCCTTCCCAGCTTCCTCCCCAGTCTGCTCCCTCCCCTTCGCTTCCAGGTACACTCCCTTCCTGCTGAGCCCCTGGCTCTCCAGGCTGAGGCCCGCTTGGCTCCTGCAGCCCAGCCACTGCAGTAGGGGTGCAGCGGGATACAGGAGAGGCGGCCTGGGAGGGGACGGCCCAGGCCAAGGCCGAGGTCGAGGAGGCTGGGCAGGGCAGGCAGCCAGCACCAGCAGCCCAGGCCAGAGCTACCTCAGCAGCTTCTGTGGCACTCTAGCAAGGCATCTACGCTTGAGCGGCAGCCCCAGGGCTTGAGAGGCTCGTGGGGGGAGAGGGACATTCTGCTGAGGTCAGCACAACCTCTAGAAACCTCTCCAGTGGAGGAGGAGGTCACAGAGTGACCCTGGACTCCGCGGTAGGTGGACATGATACTTCCTACTCCCTAGGGGAGATGACTCAAGTCCTGGAAAACTAGAATCCAGGAATCTCCTCTTCTCCCCCATGGGCTATAGAGCCCCTACTCTTGTGCCTGCTGGGGCAGAAAGCTCATTCCCCTCCAGGGCAGCCAATTATCACACTGTCACCCATGCCTCTGAGCCAGGGCCTGGGCTGGGGACTCGCCCTCCAGGAGCTCACCATGTGGGGTTGGAGGAGGGGAGACGCCACCATGTGTTGTGATGGAGAAGCAGTAGCAGCCAGAGGGGGCCCTGAGCCAACCTCGGGGCGGGGCAGGGGTCAGAGATAGCTTCCCAGAACAGGGAATGGACCCAGGAGGGCCCTGGATAGCAGGTGTGGTGGGTCTGTCGCTTCGATTACCCCCTAAATGCTGACAAATCCCAGCTTTGCATCTCCAGCCCTGACACGGCTCCTGAACTCTGGACTTGAATATCCCACTGTCCATTCAGCTCTGCCCTTGGGTGTCTCAGCATCCCTAACTCATCAGGACTGAGGCTGAGTCTGCCGCTCCGCCCCCCTCACATCTGGCCTTCCTCTCTCCGCAAACGTCCTACCCTCCACAGCCTAGAGCCCAGGACCCATCCCTCCCCTCGCCCCCGTATCTAGCTGGTCACCAGGCCCAGCGTATCTGAGACCACCCGCTGCCGCCCACCTCCACGCCACCACCAGCCCAAGCGCCTTTGTCTCTCCCCTGTACTCCTGCAAGCGTCCCATTTTCCTCCTCACACTCAGCCCCCTTCAATCACGCAGTGAGAGCGATCTTTCCAAATGCAACTAAAATTGTGTCACCTTTCTACTTAAAAGCCTTCAGTGGTTCTCCTTGCCTTTGGGATAAAGGTTAGAATGGTTCGCAAGGCCTGCAGGGCGGAGCATGGCCCGGCCTTTGCAGACCGCGCCAGTTGCATCCCAACGACCCTCGTCCCCCATTTCCTGACCCCTCGTCTCCAGCCCCCCGGCCTTGTCCACTGCCTCAGCAACCTTTGTCCATGTCATTCACATGGTCTCTCCATGGCCACAGAGACTTGGGCTGCCCTCTTTTCTTCCTCCAAATGACTCCCAGGACATCTGCTCTTCACATGTGCACTGCCCTGAGCACCCGTCTCTAGCCCTTCTCACTAGAAGGAACAGCTGCAGGACACAGTGGGGAGTTACAAAGTAACGGGCGTGTTCAGAAGCCAAGGTCCCGGAACCTCCCAGCAGCCCCGGAGGCACATCCCCGCCTGGCTCCCAGATGCCTTCCAGAACTCCCACTCACCTCCTGCTCTCTTCCACTTCTGGCCAACTTCTTGGCAAACTCCCTCCCTCGGCCCTGCCCCTTCCTGGGCCTCCAGGCTGGTTCCCTCTGCCTAGGCTCCCAGACAAGCCATCCAGCCTCAGGCCTCAGGCCAAGCACTGCCTCCTCTGCTGTCTGCCAGGGCTCCCCAGGGAGGCCCTGGTTTTCTCTGGGCTCCCACAGCATTCTGCACTCCCAGCGCTGTCAAATCCACCTGTTGTGGCGTCAGTTTCTCTTCCCCTAGACCAGGGGCTCAGCTTGCTCAGGGGCTGTGAGTTTCCATGTCTGCACCCTGAGCCTAGCTCAAGGATGGTCCCAAAGGAGAGCTCAGAAAAGGCTGAGCATACGAATTCGGGACTAATATCAGATACATGTGTGTTTTGTTTTCTTTTCACAGAAACCGCTATTAAGCTCTGTTTCCTTCATCCTGAACTGTTGGTGAAGAGTGGACCTAGGAGTCTCATGAGCCTTGGTTTTGATCTAAGCCCCACCAATCTCTTATTATGTGACCTGAGCTTTTCCGGCCCTCAGTTTCTTCCCCTATAAAATGAGAACAACATCCCCCTCACTTAGGGTTTTCACAATTAAGTGAGAAACTAGGGTGTGGCATGGCATACAGTGTGTACTCAGTACTTCCTGCTCCTCTCCCCCACCCAAACTTTGAGCCCAGTGGAGACTTGGCATTTACTTCCATGAACTTGAACCTATGGTCGTCACCTGTGGTTCAAGTTAATCCAGATCATTTTGAAACCCAGTTCTGCCATCTGACTTATTCAGGCTCCCACCCACAGATTTGAAAAGCACGTTTTATATGGCCTCATCCAAGTCCTTAAATATATATCAGACTGAGCAAGACAGCATGGGGGACCAAGCCTGGAGCAGGGCACTGGTCTTCCCTCCACGCTGCCATTGATTCACTAATCCATTCTCCGCCACCCGCTGTCCAGGTAGCTGGGCATTCCACTAGGGTGTCGCTATTCAATCCCACCTGGGGCTTGCCGTAGAGGAACCTTGGGAGACGTTCCAAATGCTTTTTTGAAACCAAGATTCTCAAGACTCCACCAGAACCCTGATCTATTACAACTCGGGTTCTCCCAGAGCAAGAGGGACGAGAGATTAGCCCGACTTCTTTTACGTAAACCTAGGCTGGGGCCTGGTGACCCTACATTTTCTTCTTCTTTTTTTAAAGATATAAATCATTCATTTTCTGATCTTGGTTAATGCTGTTAAATTGGAAGAATTTTCAGTGATCAGTGAAAAGTCCCAGTTAGAAATGATCAAATGAACACAGGATACTTGCCTACAGCAGTTGGCTGTTGGCTGAAAACAGTTTAAAACACTTCAGTGAAAACCTACCTCTAGCACAAAAAATTTGTTTTCTGAATGAATGAAGGTTTTCTATAGGAAGATAAACATCTGTCCTGCTTTTCTGACTCATTTTAAGTGTGGAATGGTAAAATCCAAATACTTGCTGTCTTGTTAAGATGAGTCTAACTTCACATTTTAAAAATATAGCAACATTGTGTCTTAATAAAAACTTAGCTGTATATTTTAAGACCTAGAAAACAAGCGTGGCCGACCATGACTTTCAAAGTTTTCTAAGATTATTGAGAATACAAAAAGCCAGTACAAGAGGAAACATAATGAAATCCAGCAGGAATAATTTGTAATTAGAAACCCCACGCAATTCTTCAGCCAGGGATAATGGTGATCCATCTTGAAAACACACGTGTCCCACGCTGGGCACTGATGAGCCTAATCAGACACACTCCACCGGCATTTTTCACAGTACCCAGCGGCCCTTAATTGCTGGTGGGTGCGCCGGCAAACTTCTTGGGGCTGCTCTCAGAAGATCATGATTAAGGGCAGGCCTGGAGCCAAACGGCCAGGGGCGGAATCCCAGCTCTCCTCCTAATCATCTGTGACCTCAGGGAAGTTACTTACCCACCCTGCACTTCAATGCTCTCATCTTTAAAATCAGGACTAAGAACCACCACCTTTTAGGGGGTTGGCGCGGAGAAGGGATTGGCCACTATGTGAAGCCTGCCTGGCCCACGCTGTCTCTCCTCCTCCCCAGTTGCTACTGGGGTGCTCGCAGGCACAACCAAAGGACGGTCCACGTCCCTGCCTCCGTCCTGCTGCCTCTCTCTGTTAGGGACACTGGGCCCTGCCAGAAGGCCCAGCCTGTGTGGAGGGGCACCGTGCCCACAGTGGCCCTGCCCTGAGGCCCAGCATGCCCTCTCCTCCTCAACACCCCCCCCGCCAACTCTGGCCCATGGCCTGGCGGTGGCCCAGCTGGCCTGCCCAGCAGGGGTGGCTTGGCTCCAGCAGGAGCTGAGGTTCCTCATTTTGTTTTCAGCTTCAGCTTAACCATCTGGGGGGCTGCAAGGGGCAAGGGGGAAGAAGAAATGTGCTGTTCCCGGCTTCTTCTTCCCCTGCCTCGCCCCTTGGCTGGACATTGTCTTGGGCTCCAGCAAAGCTCCCCCACGGGTCCCCTGCGTGGTGTCCCATGGATGGGAGTGACCCGACTCTCTCTGCCTCTGCAGCACCTCCACCATCTCTCCGTCTGTCTCCCTCTTTTTGGGTCCTCTCCTGCCTGTCATGTCTCGCAGCTCTTCTCAGCGCTTGCCACGTGCCCGACCCTCCCTGGGCTGAGCGCTGGGGGCACAGAGATGACACAGGCAAGGGCTCTGCCCTCTAAGCACTCATTTCACAGCACCAAGAACGCAGGCTACACAGCACACGGCCTGAGCTGGACCCTCCACTCGGCCTCTTTTAAACTGCGTAATCTTGGATCAACCACTAAACCTGAGTGTCTACCTCTGTATTTTAAAATTAGGGCCAAGGTGCCTCCATTTCAGTGCCCTTGTGAAAATTAAATACAACCCTGTGTGTAAAGCTTCCAACTCAGTTTTCTGCACATAGTGGGTGCTCAGCCTGTCTGCCTGCCTTCCCTCTCTCCCCTTAGCCGGCTGCCTCTTCCAGAGAGAGGGCCGAGGCGAGGCCTGTGGGTACAGGGGAGCCCTGCCCCCAGCCGGGTGGGGCAGTGTCAGATGGGCCAGTGCGGGGCCAAGCCCACACGAGGCAGCGGGGGCAAGGACCAGCCAGGCATTGCCTGCCAGATGCTTTCTTTCAGTAGACTCAGTCCTCTGACCTCCTTTTTCTCTCTCCCAGCGGCTAATTAGTGCCGATTGTGGGCTCCTTTTTAGCCTTTCCTTTTCTGAACTGCCAACTGGCTTCTTTTTTCCTTCCCCACGGCAGGGATGGGGCCACACTGGCAGGGCAGAGCTAAAGCCCCTACCACAGCCAGGACCCGTGCTAAGGACAGGTCAGAGCTGTTCATGCTGGCTGTGCCACGGGTTGCTGAGACCCAGAGTTTGGGGTTGCCCCAACAGGGAACTTCTTGCCTATTCAGTCCGCTATTCATCCATCTGTTCTGAGGTCCCTGTCCTATATCCAGGGATAGGAGGGGCAGCCAATAATCAACGTGCTGGCCAGCCTGCAAGGTCTTCCAGCCCCCCACAGCTTTCTGCTGAGTGATGAGCTCGTAGAGGTTCCCAGGGATATCACACCCTTACCAGGTGGGGGGAAGCTACTCCAACCCCACCTGGGGCTGCATGCTTTCTCTATCATTTTGGGACACAGTAAAGGAAATCCAGGGTCCTAAAACCAGACCCGCCGGGGGAAGCCAGCAATAGATCATCCTGGTAAACAGCCACCCTGAGGCTGGGGAGAAGAGGCTCTGTGGTGGCAGGAGCTCCTGTTCTTGAGGCCACGGCTGGTGACAACAGATGGTCTGCCGGCAAAGAGCAGGCTCTCAGGAGGCTCCAGCACTCCGGTGGTGGGAGATGCACAGTCAGTTATGAGTCCCAGGGCCAAAGATTAGCAGCAAGGGGGGTAGAGGCCCAAGGTGGGACCCAGACATCTTCAACCACTAGGAAAGGACTACAGCTGCAGTGAAATGAAGCTGCCCAGCTGGGCAGAGAGGAGGGCCACCAATTCCAAAGAAGCACAGATCAATGCAAATGGTAGGAAGGTCAGGGGTGATGTCATGTAGGAGCTCTGAGCAGAAGTGGAGAAAGAAAGAGACTGGGGGAGGGGGGTGGTCAGAGGAGGCATCAGGAAGGCTTCCTGGAAGAAGAGCATCACCGTGAAGGTTGGGAAACCTGGCATCAAAGGTTTGGGAGGTGACCTGGAGATGAGCTCCAAAGTACACACCACGGGTAACTCTGCATTCTTGGTAGTGCAGGGGGTAGACGCTGGAACTACGCAGTGCCAAGGTGTCCTCCCTGCTCCAGCTCCAGCAAGCGGGAGGCTGCCACATGTTCTCACCACGCCTTCTTCACCCGGAGCCAGAGCCTGCTGCCTGATGGCCCCTCTGCTAATGGCTTCCAGGTGTGACCTTGCACCCCTGGAGGGAGACTTCCTGGAGGACACACCTCCTGCTGCCCACATCTCATCCCCCTGATCACCTTCAGCCACAGCGCCTGGGGCAAGCCCTGGTGCCCTGCTGCAATCTCACTCCAGATGCGAGGGGCGTGGAAGGTCAGACCGCTCCTTGTCTGATTGGCTGCTGAGCTCTGAGGCCTCGTCACCGTCATGTCTGATTGGCTGCTGAGCTCTAAGGCCTCGTCACCGTCATGTCTGGCTCCTCGGTATATTCAGAGCGTAGGGCCCAGGGAGGAACATGAAAGCTGTCCTCTGGAATAAGATGGCTGGGTGGCCTGCATGTCTCTGGGGAGAGAGGTTGGCCTACGCATCCTTGGGAGACAAGCACGTCTGTGCCCGTGGCTCTCTGACCATGGGCCTGTTTCTTTCTGCATATCTGTAACTCTCTCTCTGCTGTCTGTCTTGCTAATAATTTGTCTCTATTTCTAAAGCTATGTGTCCATGTGCCTCTCTGTGTGTTTCACAGCAAAGTTTTCCTCGACTATAAAGACAAGTGCCATCGGTGTTTATTGTCGAATAAATGGAAGTCCAATATTGCCCATCCTGCTTCCCCTCCCTGAGGCCTAAAGTTTTCATTCCAGAGCTATTTCCAGCCCGAATAGGGGAAATCTGATTCATGTTCTGCTGGGAGTGATTCGGACTCAAGAAGGCAGGAGGCTTGTAGCTGATGGACTGCAAAGCATCACAGGTGACAGGAATCACTCATGCATGGCTTGGAGCAGGCAATAAGGCTCAGCCACTTCGTGGTCACTGAGCCCATCTCCTGGTATTCTCCTGGTCCGGGCTGATGCTTAAGTGAGCGTGGACCCGAGCTTACACTGACCACCAGCTCCATTTGTCCCCATCCTCACCATTACCTCCTTCTTCATCATCTCACTACTGTCATCACCACCATTACCATCATCACCCTCACCACCATCAGCACCACCACTGTTACCATTGCCATTGCCGTCAACACCACAACTCATACCACTGTCGCCGTCAACACCTCTGTTCCATTACTAATGTCAGACATTTTTGGTTGCTTTTTAATAGCTATTTCTTCTGCATCCTCGGTAACAAGGACCGTAACTTTTTCCTGGGTACATTATCTCACCAGCCCCTCAAAGCTAGTTAAGTGTGGCTATGTAAAAGAAAGTGCTGGATGAAATTATGAGACATGCCAATAAAGAGAAGGGGCGCCTTTATTTATCTTTTTCCTCCGTGTGCTGTCTGATGGATGGCTGGTGCTCCAGAAGCCATTCGGACCATGAGAATGAGGACTACACCCTAGGGAAGGTAGAGCGGGAGGCTGGAAGGAGGGTGGGGTCGTCATGACTGTGGAGAGACCACTCAGACTCTGGACTTCCACATCTGGGCTTTGTTTTGTGAGTTAAAAAACAAACTTCTATTTCTGTGTCATTTAAGAGATTATTTGGGGCATTCTGACACATACAGTTAAACCTAATCCTAATTACTATACATCGTCACCACATATTACTTTGCATTGAACAGCCCAGGCCAGTGACCTGTATATGGGGGCAAGAAGAAAACACCAGGACGCGGGAGGAATCCCTACCTTGGGAAGTAGCCATCCTGATTCACACAGTGGTAGAAAGGATAAAGACGTTCAGCACCGTGGACAGATCAAGGATTGCAGTTGTGGGGGGACAGGGCAGGAAGAGGTGAGAAGAGTTTCACTGTGGTGGTGCAGGTCATTTTCCTCAAGATATGCTCTGTGCTAGGAACTGGGCTAAATACCAAAGATAAATTTCCACCAGGTCCACATTTAACTCCCGGGACCAGAGCAAGCAGATCAACATGTGAAGGCTTCCTAGAGTAGAAGGGACTGAGAAGCCAGCTGAGGGGAGGAACAAGAAGACTGTGTGACAGGTGGGACAGAACACTGAAGAATAAGGGATACCTGTTGGCGGGGCGAGGGCCCAGTGTTGGAAGAGGGTGAGTGGGTCAACTCATCTGTGAATGAAAGGAGAGTGCAGCCCTGGGCGGGAGTTAAAGACGGTGCGATTTCAGGGCTTTTCTATCCCTCAAATTCTGTATCAGTGGTTCTGCTTTCTGGTCCTAGACTTCTTTGATGCTGTGACTGTCAGGACACATGAAATCTATGATCAAGATTCTACGATTCCAGGCTGGGCGTGGTGGCTCACGCCTGTAATCCTAGCACTCTGGGAGGCCAAGATGGGCGGATTGTTTGAGCTCAGGAGTTCGAGACCAGCCTGAGCAAGAGCAAGACGCCGTCTCTACTAAAAATACAAAGAAATTAGATGGACAACTAAAATATATAGAAAAAAAAATTAGCCGGGCATGGTGGCGCGAGCCTGTAGTCCCAGCTACTCAGGAGGCTGAGGCAGGAGGATCGCTTGAGCCCCGGAGTTTGAGGTTGCCGTGAGCTAGGCTGATGCCATGGCACTCCAGCCCAGGCGAGAAGAGTGAGACTCTGTCTCAAAAAAAAAAAAAAAAAAAAGATTCTACAATTCCAATTCTAAGGCTCTGCATCAGTCATCTCCTACTGTGTAACAAACCACCCCCAAACTTAGTGGCTTAAAACTACCTCCATTTTATTTGTTCACAATCTGTGAATCAGCCATTTGGGCTCAGGTCAGCTGGGCCCTTCTGCTGGTCTCACCTGGGGTCACTCAGGCAGCTGGAGCCAGGGAGAAGATCATCTGGGAGCTGGTTGGTCGAGGGGGCTTCTGCTGGGATGGCTCGTTTCTGGTCTCTTCCTCTAAGAGGCTTGCTTGTGTTTCCGCACATGGTGATTCCAGGGGAGCCCCGCTGCATGGGCACTTTTTAATCCCCTGCTTGCCTCACATTTGCTGATGTCTCAGTAAGCAAAGTAAGTCACATGGTCAAGCCGAAGTCAGCGTGGGAAGAGATGGCATTAAAGTGTGGATTCGCACAGGCCGGATTCACGTGGGACCATTAACATCACAACCTACCCAAGCTCTAAGTGTCTCATTCACCACCATTCATATTAATTACCAACAC
>RJWJ010008751.1:0-52332 GCA_004363605.1 Indri indri
CTGGATGACTACAGTCACGTTCTAACTAGTTATCCCCACACCATTTAGATACTACAATGTTGATAGAACGGGCTTCCAGGTTCAGGCAGGAAAGTAGGGTGATTCTCAGGCAGGATGAGGCAGAGTATGTGTGACCCGACCCCTTTTCTTGCCTTTCATGAGAGTGGTGGGGAAGATCTTGCCTTTAAGAAAGGGGACATCCTGAGAATCTGGGAAAAGCCTGAAGAGAAGTGTTAGAATGAGGAGGGCAATGAAGGCAAAGGTGGGGTGATTCCAGTCCCTTATGTCGAAAAGATCTGCCTCTGCCTAAATATCGGCTCTGATTGGAGGTCATGAACTGGCAAAGATCTTGGGAATAACGTGCGTGGTCAGAGGGCAGGAGTGTGTTGTGGCAAACGAGGCCACTTCCTATTCGGTCACATCCTAGTCACTGGATCAACAGAACCCAGTGAGGACTTCAGCTCAACAAACAGTTTTGCTGACATATGGGAACAATCATTTTTAGTTTTTTGCAACTGCCATCTATACAATTTTTCTGTAGATGTTAAAGGCAGTCCGGTTTATATAAACATTCTATTCTGTTCCTTGGGATCTTCTGGAACAGAATTACTCCTTTTCTAGTTTCAGTTCACCACGGTCAAGTTATGAAACTGGAGGGTTTTGGGGTTAACTTCTGAATTGGCTAGTTTTAGCTGGCAGTGGCTACGCCTGGGTGTATGGAAGGAATAGGTATCTTGCCCCCTCATTCTTAGACCGTGCGAATCAACCTGGGGTAAACTGACCGAGTTAGGAGGGGTACCCATTGCTTCTCCTGATTTATTTAATGGTTTGCTTTTCCCGTTTTGAAACCATTCTGTCAACTAGCAATCCACCGTTCCCGTCCACCCTCGTGAAGTAATCATGCACCCCATGAATAATACACAATGGGATTGCTTTTGCACTTAAAAAACATGACCAGTTATGACTCATTCTGACATTTCAAAGCCTGAGAATTCTGGGGGCACTACTAGAGGCATTCGCCTTCCTTTCTAGCCAATGATTCATCCATTTTTCTCCGATTCTGTTAACCCTTGTCGTTCTTTTCTCCCAAACCTGCAAGTGGGGCAACGGTAAGACAACTGCAAGATACTGTCATTCCAGATGTGAGGCAGGACGTGCAGGGCGCGTTACTCAGTGCCGAGCATTAAGCTGGCTTTGGATCCACTAAGTGACAACTAAACGCCCGGCTCTCTGCCTTCCCCCGAGGGGTCATGAGGTTCACCCCGCTACAGCAGCTAAACAGGCTCTGTACTCTTGGCTTTTCCTTCGTAGTCATGAGACAGCTGCCACTGCTCCACGTCTCCTGCCCTCAGAAGGAAACACCCACAGCAGGAAGGTGACGAGCAGGGTTCCTCCCTCACGGCCTCTCTGTTTTCATCAGGGAAGAAAATCTGTCACAGAAGCCTTCCAGATCCTCGAGTGTTATTGGCCAGAACTGAGTCATATGTGTACCTCTAAACCAATCACAGGCAAAAGGGAGTGGGCGTGCCCTAATCAGCTTGAGCCAATCATAACTGTAGCCCTCGGTGGGGCCGAGGGGAGGGGTTATCCTGGACGGGTCGCTGTCTCAACCCTGCAGGCCTGAACAAAGCAGGGGGGAAATGACCACGGAGAGTGTTTGTCACAGAGGCGGAGACCAGCGGTCTGCAGTGGGAAAGAGACATAATGGAGATGACAAACAGAGAAAAGAGACTCCCCGGGTTCCAATTCCCCTTTCCGGTCTATGTCAGGACTTCAGCCACTTTCCTGTCCTAGGGTTCTGGATTGGTTTCTGGGGGCTGCCTTAATGAAGTACCACAAACTAGGTGGCTTAAAACAACAGAAATGTATTGTCTCACAGTTCTGGAAGCTAGAAGTCTGAAATCAAGGTGTTGGCAGGGCCGTGCTCCATCTGAAACCTGTAAGGGTGACGCCTCCTTGTCTCTTCCAGCTTCTGGTGGTTCCCCAGCAATCGCTGGCATTCCTTAGCTTGCAACTACAGCACTTCACCGTTTGCCTCTGTGGCTGCATGGCTTTCTCATATTGTGTGTCTGTGTCTCTTTTCCTCTTCTTACAAGGACATCAGTCATATTGGATTAAGGACACGTCCTACTTTAACATGATGTAATCTTAATTTATTACATCCACAATGACACTCTTGCCAAGTAAGGTCACATCCTGAGACACTGGGGGTTAGAACTTCAACACGTCTTTTGAAGGACACAATTCAACCTGTAAGAGGTTGTGTGAGACACCTTTGTATAATGAATAGTCTCTTCCACTACCTAGGCCCTGAGATTTTCTATAGTTTGTAGTCAGAGTCCTTCTAATATAGGACCCTACTAGGGGCTCGAACCAGTCCAAGGGAACAAGTTTCACATATCCCTTCCTTGGTCTCATCCTTTCCTCACCTAAAACTCCATGTCTTCACAATGTCAATGGAAAAGAACTCAAATTCTGTAAAATAATTTAAAGAGATTTATTCTGAGCTGAATATGTGTGACCATGGCCCGGAGAGCCACACCCAAGAAGACTTGAGCAAGTGGTCTTCCCGTGGTTGGGTTACAGTTTGGTTTTATACATTTCAGGGAGACAGGAATTACACATAAAGTCATAAATCAATATATGGAAGGTGTACATTGCTTTGGCCCAAAAAGGGAGGACATTTCAAAGTGGGGCATTATGGGTTACAGGTGGGTTTGCAGATTCTTTGATTTGATATTGGTTAAAGAAATGAAGCTTTGTCTCATGGCTTGGAATGTTTTAAGATAAGGAAATCTGTTAATCAGAGACAAGCTACCAGACACATACTAGACGTATACGTAGAATCAAGTGATCTGTTAAGTAAATGGATGACCTGAAGGTGTGGTTTAAACATTGTCTTAAATAGCCTTAGTCCTGTTAATGAGTTACAAAGTGTATCTCCAAGAAGGGAGGGGGCATGATGAGGCATGTCTGACCTCCCTTCTTGTGGCCAGCAACTTAGTTTTAGGGTATTACTGGGGTTCCCTTGGCCAAGTGGGGGTCCATTTAGTCAGCTGGTTGGCTTAAGATTTTATTTTAGCTCACGATTACAAGCAACTTAGGAAAGTTTCCATGATCACCAAAGAGCAGTTTTTTCTCCTTCTAACCAAAGTTCTTTTTCAGAAAAGAGTCTTGTATAACTTTGACTAACAGAGTGGGTTCATTTGCATAATTAGAGAACCAGCATGAGAAGTTTCCTAAAATTAAAGAACAGTCTTCTTTTAAAATGTACTCTTGCCAGACAGAGGAAAATTCAGAGTAGTGGTTGTTTTAGTTTTTGAAAACATGGCTTTTAGACATCACTTTTTGGTCAATCTTCAAGCCTCCCGACGCATCAGCTGTGCCAGGTTAGCTGAGCTTCCTCCCGGCCCCTGCCCACTTCCTGGATATTGGTTTCCATAATATTCGGAACCTGTCACCAGTTGTGTACCCTAATCTAACCCAATCCCACTCCAAGCATTTCAGCTTTTCAGAGCTGAGACAACCTCCCCTTCCTGGTGCCCGTGACCTGCGCCACTCATCCTCGCCCAGACAGGCTGCAATTGTTTAATTTTGTTTTCACTGTGGAGGTGACTATTACAGCATTGTCTTGACTCATTCAGTCCAAACTTAGAGAGCTTGTGTGAATTGGTAAAAATTCCTAATCAGGCCTTTTTTTCAATGCCATTTGTTTGTTGTTCATGAATTTTAAAAAATACAGTTTATGCAAGTAGGAAATGCAAGCAGTACAAAAAGACATTAAATGAAAAGCATGCAGTAGATACTATTTGGAGCAGCAAATGAGTCAAACCCCAGAGTCAAACCTCTATGTAACCACTATCCTGCCTCATGACTCAGGCATCGGTGACAGCTCTCCATAGGCACATCCCTAAATTGGGGGGTAGGTATGAACATAAACTAAAACAAAAGAAGTCAATTGAATTTCTGAATGCATTTTCAAAACCCATAACAGAAGCAACACCGTGAAAGCCAAGGCGATTCTAGATTGTAAGAGTCATAACCATGGAGGAGAGAAAAGATTTTTGAAATTTCAAAAATTTGACTTTCAACATCCACAGCCAAAGTTTCTATGATGCAACTCATGGGGCTGACTGCATACACCCGAGTCCAGAGATGAGACAGCGATGGAATGCTAGCCTCACTGCACGAATGAGATGCGGTTCCACTGGGGAAGGAGAGGAACCAGAAAGAGAAAGGAGGGTGCAAGAGCGAGCAATTGGTGTGGTTCTTGTAAAAGGGATCTCTAACCACTGATAGGGTCAAACTTCTGGGAAAAGGGATGATTGAATGTACATTGGGCTGGGGTTTAATAGAGCAGAGAGGGTTATGCTTTGCTTCTTAGGAGAAGGGATGGCAAAAGACCCCAGGGCACCAGCAGGCACCACTGACAGAAGGTAGAGATAGCAGCCGGTGTGTAGGGGCGGAGGGAGCGGAAGGCAAACTCTGAACCTCCCATCACCCCAGAGAGCACCAGGAGAGTCATCTAAAGATCCTGCATCCTCAGAGGGATGTGTAAGAGGCTAAGAGTGAGCCAGGAGGCCCAAAGGCCTGGGGCTTGGGGCATGGAGAATGCAGGGTGACCCGTGTGACCAGGAGCCTGGAGAACAGAAGGGGTACGTCCAGCTCAGCAAAAGAAGATGGAGGGGAAGTAGAGACCTGTGAGGAAAAGGCCCCACTCCACTGAGACAGATCACCCCCGGGACAGACAGGAGGAGAAAAGGGAAGGGAGAGAATCCAGAATCAACCAAGCCCAAAAAGGACAGGAAATCCGGCGGTGACTGCTTAATCAGAATTGGCAAGGTGGTTTTCTGTCCTTAGCGATAACGTGTGGTCCAGAGCCTTGCCAGGATCTGGTAGAGGGAACTAAGTAAAATTCCATTTTAAATATGTGAGCCCGGAGACTGGGAAATACCGTGTCTGCTCCCTGGGAAACCTTCCCTCCGCCAGGAACTGAGGCTACATCGGCGAAGGGGCAGCCGTGGCCCCTCCCTGCTGGGCTCTGTCCCTGAGGTGGGACAAACATTTGAACCAGTGGTGGCCAGGGGATGACAGCCCCCCAAAGCGCAGAGTTATAGGCCTTATAACTCCAGGGACTTCCTGTTTCTACAGGTAATAGGACAGCCTACCCTGAACGAGTGATGTTTAAACTGAGATCTGAAGGATGAGCAGATTTTTAACTTTTTTTTTTTACTTTTTAAAATTGCCAAATAATAATTATGTATATTTATGGGGTACAATGTGATGTTTTGATAGATGAATATTTATGGAATGCTTAAATCAAGCTAATTAACGTATCTATCACCTCACTTACTTTTGTGTGTGTGTGTGTGGTACAAACATTTAAAAGATGCTCTCTTAGCAATTTTGAAATTTACATTGAATTGTTATTAACTGTAGTCACCACGCTGTGCAATAGATCTCCAAAACTTACTCTTCCTGTCCAGCTGGAACTTTATACCCTTTGTCCAACATCTCCCCATGTCCCCGTCCCCACGCCATTCTACTCTCTGCTTCTTTGGATTATTTTTTTAAAGTCAGGACTTTTTATGTACAGTTTGACTTTTTTAGATGAGATTATGCAGTATTTGTCTTTCTGTGCCTGGCTTATTTGAAGGATGAGTAGATTTAAAACAACGGGACCGCGGAGGTGGCAATGAAGGTCAATGGAGCAGGATTCAGGTCAGGGTTAAAGGGTGAAGGCGAGACCCAGAGGGGCAAAGCTGAGCAGAGAGTGCAAGCTGCAGGGAGATGGGGCGTGCTCACCCGAAGTTTGCCCCACAGTCTCAGCCATCCCCTCCAGGCTCTGTGCCGCCTTTGAAGGTCTGGACACACATCTGGGACGCACAAGGGTGGTCTTGACTCCTCCTCACCCCAGCCGTTCCCCCAGACTTAGGTTATTTTGAGCCGGGGGCCCCATCACCAGGGCTCTCACCTGCTCCTCCTTGTTTCATACAAGGGCCGTGTGTGCAAAGCGACCACCAAATGCAGAAGGAGCCGAGAAACCAAAGAATGAGGCAGACAACTCCTGTTTCTTGGCAAAAGGCTATTTATTGGGGAACTTTCTGACAGAAGCATGGTCTTGGGCGGCACCATTACCCCCCAGGTACTGATATATTGTAGGAAAGGGTATATGTGCTTGGTAAGAAATGTGCAGGACGATTGAAGTTGACCTTCCAGGAAAAGACAAGAATGCTGTGTGCATGACAGCCTGTACTTTGCACAATAACATCAAGGCAGTTTTGACCTAAGGGCAGGATTTACAGTAAGCTCGTGCTCTCACCGAACGAACAGTAGATAAAGTAGAAGTCTTAGCGGCAGTCCCAGAACTGGGGTTAATCAGAAGTCAACATGGTGGGTTAACATCCAAGATGGAGTGACTTTAGCCTCCACATCACGTGGATGGCGACCAGGTGGGCATTCTCCAGCTGGCAGTACTTCTCAGCCTCGGGCCAGGATGTCTCAGAGTGGGGCAGACAGTAGCAGCTGTCTTTGACCTCCAGCCAGTTCCTGTGGACCCTGATGTGCAAAGGCTAGGGCAGGGGCTGAGGGGCCTGCAGGGAAGGCCGACGTGGCAGGATGCGGACTGGGGCACAGTGCCCTGCCCATGGGGGCTCTCGAGGGCAGCTGCATTACAGGTCAGGCTGCGCAGGTCATTCACCAGCTTCTGGACTTGCGGGAACAGGGTCAGCTGTGTTGCGGACACACACAGACGGGACGGTGAGGAACCCAGGAGGTCAGACACCCTCATCCCTCCACCCTCATCCCTCCACAGTGCCCTGGGCTGGCCGGGGAGCTCTCAAGCCCTCCATGCACAGCGTCCCAGGGTGGTCTCGGGGTCTGAGTTCCTGCTCCTGTTTCTCCGGCTTGTTCTCCACAGCGGCAGCATGTGCATAGCTCACGTTGCCAGCTGGAAGGGAGAGCGCTCAGCACTCACAACGCTGCTGCCACCCCCACTTTTGTCCTGACAGCCCACCAGACACTTCCGCCCACGCTCCTGAGGAGGTCTCTAACCTGCTTATAGGTCCCGAGCATGTTCCTGTACCTCGGTTTCCAGAGCAGTTACCTTTTCTTGCAAGCTTCCACCTGGAAGACAGGGAGACTCAGTTCCCAAGAGTCAGCTCCCACCCAGCCTCACCTGAGCCCAGTGCACAGCCCCTCCCAAGCCATGCTCACCCTGGGAAGCGGGTGCGCACCTCAGCCATGCTGCTTGATGGGAAGTGGCTGAAAAGTTTTCAGGGCCACAGGTGTCTCTGATGTGGGAGACCTGATTGGGTAGGGAATGTGTTGGGGACCATCAGAGCTAAGATGTGTCAGGTCCTCTCTGTGCCAGCACTGAGCAGGCACTGCACATGCATTGTCTCATGGGGTCCTCATGGCAACCCAGTGGGGCAGGTACTATTGTAGTCCTGACGTTACAGAAGACGAAACTAAGGCTTGGAGAGGTTACGTGATTTGTCCATGTTACACAACCAGCAAGAAGGAGCCAGGGTTCAAGACCCTAGTGTGTCTAACTCGAACACCCAGTGCCCCATCACAGATCCATCACTGTCCCCACCACTGCCCAGCACTGCCTTCGTGTCTGTCTCACAGTTGCCACACAGCTGCCCCAAATGTCCCTCGTCGCTGTGCCCAAACATTCTGTCATAACTGCCCCACCGTTACCCCAACACTTTTGCAAGATTCCTTTCTTGTCTCAAGACTTTCCCTCTGGGCCGTCCACCACTGTCCCTGTACCTCACCATCACTGCCAGACCACTGCATCCCATTTTCTCTGTCTTCCTTGCCCACCCCATGACCCTCCTCTGGCATGCACACAGATGACGACCAGCAGCAGGAGGCTGAGGCCCAGGAACAGCAGGAGGAGGCCGGGCCCAGGGCAGAGACACTGCAGGAAGGAATGGGGAGGAGGCGTCCCTGCAAGAGGAGAGGGTGTCAGGACAGGCAGGGCCCAGGATGTGTCAGAGACAGGAGGAGGACAGGGCCCAGGAACCTGTCCAGGGGTGACAGCTGGGCTGGACGAGAAGGGTGGAGGGTGGAGGGTGGGAGAGGCCCAAGCCTTTGCCCTGGTGGACCAGCACAAGTCCTCAGTCACATGGGTGTCTCACATCCCCGGGGACCCATGTGTATGCACAGGGAACCATGGTGCTAGGTGAGTTCCTGTCGTCAGGGCTTGGGGAGGGGCAGGAGGACACGGGACTGCAGGGACAGCCAGGCCCTCGGCAGGCTCACGCTCACACGTGAAAGCAGGTTAGAAAATGGGCCTCCCTTTCAAGACTTCCTAAATAGCCTGACATTTTTCTTGTTTTCTGTCCCTGTGTCTCTGAGGACCCCAATTCCCCTTCAGACTGGGACCACCAGAGGTTAGGTCCTGAATCCTCAGAGAGAGGGACCCCTATAGTACATAATAGAGTCACAGAAATGACCAAAACTAGGACCCCTAGAGATATGGCACAGCGAAGACAGGACATCAGAAACCCTTCATGACACACAGGGAGAGGCGCGGTTGCTGAGAACAGCACCGGCTGTAGACCCTGCTACCAGAATTCCTAGACTTCATGCTGTAGAGAGTCATGCAAACTTCGGGAGTGGGCCTGTCTCTGGGGTCTTCTGCTTGCCTTCTTACCTTTTCTAAACTTATGCTCATTTTCACTCTCCAAGCACTCGAGGTCTTCATACTTCATTGATATCCTTGGCCCTGGTGGTCTTTGAGTCTGTGGGAGCCAAGAGAGGGGCAGGGCTGGGACTGGGTTTGCAGCTGAGATAGAAATGGATCAGGTCTGGGGTTCCATCCAGGTTTAGGACGGGGTTGGGCTTTACATTAGAATTGAGACGGGGAGTAGGTCTGGTGTCTGGGGCTGAAAATGAGATTGGGTCTCAGGCTAAAATTGTGGAGCAGGCTTGCGTTGGGTGGGGACTGAGTTTGGGGCTGAGGTTGGAAATAGTCACATGGCTGAGTTGAGGGTGCGGTGGGGTAGGGCCAGGCTGGAGCTGCAGTGGGGACCTTTTTGAATTTAGGAATGAAGTTAGAGATGAGGTTGGGCCTGAAATTGGGGCTGGGGCTCAGGTTCGGGCTGGGGCTGAGCTGGAAGCTGGGGCTGAGCTGGGATTGTGCTGGCGTGGGGCTGTCCAACCCAATCTGAAGGTCAATGGAGAGACAGTTTCAATCTCCCCCAATGAGTAATTCAATCTGTGATCTAACGCTCCTGCTGGTGGCTTCTCTTCCGTGATCCAGAATCTCAGGGCTGCAGTGTCACTGCTCTTTCCTCTGTGCCTTCAGGCCTAGGGTGGTCACGGCTCTTCTGTTCCTGGTCACAGGGGCTTCACCAACTTTGCTGGCTTCCTCAGCCCTGCTCACAGTCTATAAGTGTCCCTTCACTAAACTCTTTTCAACAAATCCTCTTGCGTTGCCATCTGTATCTTGCTTAGACTGATAAAACCCTTTTGAAGAAAATTATAAATGTTTACTATGGCATGCAGAAAAAATAAAAAGAATAAAACTCCCTTTGGAAATCTAACAGCCTTCTCAAACTCAACATGTCCAAAACAAAACTTCTTATCTCCCCATCTCACCCACAAAGCCAGCTTCTCATACAATCTTCCCCATTTCAATTAACTGACGCTCCATCCTTTGAGTTTCTCAAGCCCCGAATCTGGAATTATCCTTGACTCTCTCATTCTCTCAAACCCCTCATCCAACCCATCAGCAAATCCTGACAGGTCTACCTTTAAAATATATCCAGAATACGTGCACTTTTCTCCACTCCACTTCTCTTGCCCTGGTCAAGCCATCATTGCATCTCACTGGAATATTGCGATAGCGCCTCTAGGGTTTGAATGTGTCCCCCAAAAAGCATGTGTTGGAAATTTGATCCCCAATCAACAGTGTTGGAAAGTGGGGCCTAATGAGAGGTGACTAGGCCTGGAGGGCCCTGTGCTCATGAATGGATTAACGCCATTATTGTGGGAGCGTGCTTGTTATAAAAGCGTGAATTTGGACCCCTTTTCTCTGTCTCTGTCTCTGTCTCTGTCTTTCTCTGTCTCTCTCTCTCTCTCTCCAGCCCTCTCTTGCCCTTCTACCTTCTACCATGGGATGCCACAGCCTGAAGGCCCTCACAAGGTGCCACCCCCTCAAGTATAACAATAAAGGTAAGGTCTCCCTCCAGGGCAAAGGACAAGCAAGCTAACTGCCCGTTATAAAAGATTTGGGTCCCCAAAATTCAGGGTTCTTCGGGTGTAATGCAAATCCACCACATGCACACATCCATCTGGGCCTTTCTGCCTCCCCCTTGGGCTTGAGAGACAAAGGGAACTGAGGCAAACGTGCTGCTCAAGCTCTTGCTGTGCTGTGAGTAATAAAGTCCTTCATCTCTGAGCCAGGGGTGTCATATCTTCTCCTAGCGTCCATGAAAGGATGACAGACTAACTCATTAGCTTGCAGGGAGGGTAAAATCTCAAACCTTTCCAAGACAATCTCAGATTCTTCATATTTCTTGACAAAGATTATATATATATATTTTTTACGAAGATTTTAGTTTTTTTTTTTTTTTTTTTTTTTTGAGACAGAGTCTCACTCTCTTGCCTGGGGCGAGTGCCATGGCGTCAGCCTAGCTCACAGCAACCTCGAACTCCTGGGCTAGAGCAATCCTACTGTCTTAGCCTCCCAACTTGGCTGGTACTACAGGCATGTGCCACCATGCCCGGCTAATTTTTTCTCTATATATTTTTAGCTGTCCAATTAATTTTCTTTCTATTTTTGGTAGAGATGGGGTCTCGCTCTTGCTCAGGCTGGTCTCGAACTCCTGAGCTCAGAATGATCCACCCACCTCGGCCTCCCAGAGTGCTAGGATTACAGGCTTGAGCCACCGCGCCCGGCCTAGATTTTAGTTTTTAAAAGTCTTTTTTTAGTGTGCACAAGAGTTAACTATTTTAAAAAAGAAAAAATAAAAAGTCATTTTTGCTACTTTAAAAAAAGTGTACAAGGAATGTATGTGGTTCTAGGGGGTCGTAATTGTGTGGTCATGAGCTCTGCTGGATTTCTAGATGTTTGTATATGACAGGCAGTTCTCAGTTATCTGTATCCTGAAACCTATTACCTTGATTAACAGTAATAATTAATCAAAGTGGTTAAGGCTATGCTGAAACAACGATGGCAAAGAAATATGAATGTGTATTCGTGGAGATAGGAGATGTTTTTGTTTAGCAAGGCAAAAGAGAGTAGTTTTTTACTTAAAGTGTCTAGTTGTTCTAGAACATGAAAGATGATAGTGAAGGTAAAAACCTGAATATAGAAAATCGTATAAAGTTGGCAGAAATGAAATTTATTTTCTTCGGGCTATATATAATACCTGCAAACAGTGACTCCGTAAAGAAGCAATGAAATGTGTTAAAACTCTGACAGCATTGGTTTCATTTTTATGAGTTTATTAATAACATTTCTGAAAACCATGTAAATCCTTTCCTGCCAAATATTACATTAATGCAAGACTAGAATTGTTTTCTCTTTGTTAAATAACGAATTGGTCTTGGAGTGTTCCATCTGCTCCAAACAAGAGGGAGTAAAAGTTGTTCTTTATCGCTTACACAGTCTTCTCAGACAGCAGAGATTCTGTATCTCATCATAGTAACTTCCTATGCCTTATCCTGAATTTCTTATGCCTAGGAATATTAATACAAGCAACAGTTCCTCACTGTAGAATGGGTTAAGATTTCTTACAATCGTGTTACTCTCTGCTGTTTTTATTTTTTAAAGATTACTCTTTCAACTCTATATACAAAACACAACCATTCCTTCTTTCCAGGCATCCATACTACTATCCTAATCAAATGATCGGTCTTCTCTGATAACTCTTTTAATTTCGCCTTCTCAAGATCAGACCTGAAATTCAGAAAAATACAAATTCGAAGATGTCTTTTACCCTAACCTATCTTTGGGGTTTCCAAGAAGGCTACTGGACAACCACAAAGACTTTTTATTTTGCTCTAGAGAAAGAGGGAGGCTTTAAAAGGGGTTGGGCAGGGAGGGTTGGTTTGGTTTAGCGTCCTTCATGTTCTTAATTATCTCCACGCTATTTTAAGAGCTGCATGGGAAGAGCTGTCCAATGAAAAGAGGAATTCAGCCATCCCTAGGTTAATGACGTATTGGCCAAATGTTAATCATATAAACATATTTCAGAGACTGTACCCTCTACACAATAGATTGGAAAGGGCTGGAGATTTGTCCCTATGCCCTCGATGTCCATAAAATGTTCTTACTCTTTGGGAAGCGTCAATCAAATCCTCATAAAATAGTTCTGTGTTACACTTCAAGATAACATTACTCTCCTCTGTGGCAATATTGCTGGTTATTGTGATAAATTAACGGTAGCCATTCAACCTTATCAACATGTGGTTTCTGTTACCCTCAATGCTTGCCTGAAGATTCCACTATAAGCTACATGATTTTAAAAAATGTGTCTTCATCAAAGGAGGACACTCTCAAAGCCTCATGGAAGGGATTGTACCAAGTGTTTTTTGTTTTTTTTTTTTTTTGAGACAGAGTCTCACTCTCTTGCCTGGGGCGAGTGCCATGGCGTCAGCCTAGCTCACAGCAACCTCAAACTCCTGGGCTCGAGCAATCCTACTGTCTCAGCCTCCCGAGTAGCTGGGACTACAGGCATGCGCCACCATGCCCGGCTGATTTTTTCTATATATATTTTTACCTGTCCGATTAATTTCTTTCTATTTTTGGTAGAGACGGGGTCTCGCTCTTGCTCAGGCTGGTCTCGAACTCCTGACCTCAAGCAATCCTCCCACCTCGGCCTCCCAGAGTGCTAGGATTACAGGCGTGAGCCACCGCGCCCGGCCTGTACCAAGTGTTTTTAAATAAGGTTATTTCATGCTTGCTTTGGCAGCACATATACTAAAGTTGGAACGATACAGAGAAGATTAGCATGGCCTGTGCAAGGATGACACGCAAATTCATGAAGCGGTCCATAAAAAAATAAATAAATAAATATAAATAAAAATAATAAAATAATAAAATAAATAAATAATGTTACTTCAAGAAAGAGACTAGTCAGGCCGGGCACAGTGGCTCACGCCTGTAATCCTAGCACTATGGGAAGCCGAGGTGGGAGGATCGCTTGAGGTCAGGGGTTCGAGACCAGCCTGAGCAAGAGCGAGACCCCATCTCTACTAAAAATAGAAAGAAATTGGCTGGACAACTAAAACTATATAGAAAAAAATTAGCCAGGCATGATGGCGCATGCCTGTAGTCCCAGCTACTCGGGAGGCTGAGGCAGAAGGATCGCTTGAGCCCAGGAGTTTGAGGTTGCTGTGAGCTAGGCTGACACCATGGCATTCTAGCCTTAGCAACACAGTGAGACTCTGTCTCAAAAAACGAAAGAAAAAGAAAGAAAGAAAGAAAGAAAGAAAGAAAGAAAGAAAGAAAGAAAGAAAGAAAGAAAGAAAGAAAGAAAGAAAGAAAGAAAGAGACTCGTGAGTATGGGCTCCTGAGTAGACAGTACTTAGACAATGTCAGTTCTGTCATCAGACTGAGGAAAGATTTCAGGGCTATTCTAGCCCAGATGTAGAGGACTTCATGAAACCTGAATGCTGATCCACCACTCAGCAGAACAAGAATTATTTAAGGAAGACTGCATAAGCTGATGAGGGAAATAAACATGCAGTTGTTGGTTTGGAATAATATTGGTATTATCTTAATGTTCTATTTTTATAGTTTTATGGCAAAGCCCTTTCTCTGTCCTCTTAATCTGCCTCCAATACTTAATTTAGTAAAACATTCTCTGAACATTTATATCCTCACTGATTTCTTAGCATTCAGGGAAAAATACTAAATCTCTTTACTTTTTAATGGCAATGTAGTCTTTTGCATAGATTCAATAAAATCATCTCCTCCTTTTTACCAGGACATGGTTTAAAAGCCAAATTGTGCAACAAACTTGTTTGAATTTTCTGGACTGCCTTATTTGAGATGCATTTAATTTAATAGGTATTTCGAGTCCATCATTAAGGAACAAGGTGCTTACAAAACCCTCCTAGGAAGTTGGTCTGGTACTTGTTCTATTAATATGTAAGGAAGTTTATTTCCCAAGGAACCAGGAACCTTAGCAGATTTGGGGGAATTTGGGCAAGTAGAATTCACCCACATTGTAGGTACCATATGCAAAAGCTGCTGGAAATAAATTTCTGTGGGTTGTTTTTCTAACCTCAGAATAGAAGAGTAAATAAAAGAAATAATATTTTTCAAATCTCCAACGTGATAGAGGCTATTGATATACAATATGTATAAATATATATTAATGAATCAGGCCCAAACACAACAAGATGGCGGTGGATTGGCAGGTGGGTGGGTTGGTTGGTTTTGGTGATAAAGAACAATCTTTATGAGTTATTTATGCTTACAAAAGGAGGCTGATCAGAAAAAACAAAAAAGAGCAAAAGGATGGCCCCATATCATGTCCCTTGTCACTCTGGACACTATCTCACAGGCCCAGGCGAGAATTACCTAATTCTACCTCTCAGGCACAATTATGGTCTGGCGGTGGGCCCCATGCTACACTCACTAGCAACTACTGCCTATTTATTTGTTTGTTAGTTTGTTTATTAGAGACAGGGTCTTTCTTTATTGCCCAGGCTGAAATGCAGCGGCACGATCATAACTCACTGCAGCCTCAAACTCCTGGGCTCAGGTGATCCTCTCACCTCAGTCTTCTGAGCAGCTAATGTTGAAGGCATGGATTATCATGTCCAGATAATTTTCTCTATTTTTTGTAGAGATAGGGTCTTGTTATGTTGCCCCAGCTGGTCTTGAACTCCTGGTCTCAAGTGATCCTTCTACGTCAGCCTCCCAAAGTGCTGGAGTTACAGGAATGAGCCACCATACCTGGCCCACTGCCCACTTGAAAGAATGAGAGCATCTTGTCACGAGCCGTAGGGCACACCCTAAGCAGGGCAGTGGCATCTTCTCCCGCAGGGTCAACTCCCCTTGATCACCTAATGGCATCAGGTCCCCAGGCTGAGAAGATTTCCTGATACACCTTCTCCTCTTTACAAACCCTCAGCCCAACCCTGACCCTAGATTACTGACTGCATGCTGTTGTGGTGTCCTTGACAGACCTGAGACCACCTGAGGACTTTGGTCCTTGTGCACTTGGCTGCACTGAGTTTCAGTATTTGGTGCCCACAGAACCAGCTGGGTGCCAAGTGCTGCTTGTGAAATCTCTCACATGCTGGGCAGTGCCTTCCAGACCCCATCGGTTCTGTGTCCCCTCTGAGTATTTCCCACCAAGACTCCTCTGTTCCACCCGGGTGAGCTTCATGTGATGCTTGTGGGCAGGGCGAGGTGAAGGGGTACTGTCTCCCAAGAAAGAGCTAAATTCCATCCTTGCCATACCTTCTCTCTGACCTCAGCCTCTTTATTTTTAATTAATACTAATTGAGACCCTCCTCTACACCAGGCAGTTTTCTGAGTATGGGAAATACAGCAATGAATGGGTCCTGCCCTCTCTTAACGAAATGAGCTATGAGTTGATTCCTGATAGCTGAGATACTTCCCCGATACGATAAATTCATTGGAAAAAATAGCAACCTCCACCCCTCTCTATATGCATTCTACTCCACATGACTTTGTAGTTCCTCCCAGCCAAAGGTGGAGTCTATTTCTCCACTCCTTGAATCTGGGCTGCCTTGTGATCTGCTTTGGCTAATAGGATGCAGCAGAAATGTTGCTTCAGTTCCAAGACTCTGCAGCCCTTGCACTCTTGGAACCCTGCCCAGCCACTCTATGAACAAGCCCCTACTAGCTTAATGTGGCCCAGTGATCCCCATTGTCCCAGCCCTCAGCCAGCCAATTGTGAGACATGGGAGCAAGGCTAGCCTAGACCAGCCAACCCCCAGTCAACCCACCAGCTGACCACAGATGCATGAACGAGCCCAGCCACGATGAGCCAAACCTGGCCAGACCAGACCTTTAGACACATGAGCTACAATAAATGCTGGCTGTATAAGTGAGCTTTGGGGTGGTTTGTCACACAGCGATGGCTAACCAATACATCTGGGGATTTTATTTATTTCTTTATTTAAGATAGAGTCTCACTCTGTTGCCCGGGCTAGAGTGCAGTGGCGTCATCATAGCTCACAGCAACCTCAAACTCCTGGGCTTAAGCAATCCTCCTGCCTCAGCCTCCCAAGTAGCTGGTCCTACAGGTGCGCACCACCACACCCAGCTAATTTTTCTATTATTAGTAGAGATGGGGTCTCGCTCTTGCTCAGGCTGGTCTTGAACTCCTGAGCTCAAGTGATCCTCCTGCCTTGGCCTCCCAGAGTGCTAGGATTACACACGTGAGCCACCGCACCTGGCCCATATGGGAATCTTATCTACTTCTTCCAACATCTCTGGAATCTTCAGAGAAATTAAACAATTGCATTTTCCGATCACACTAAGTTTACACAGCTTTTAAGTGAGTGACAAAAGATTTGAACTCAAATCTATAAGAAAAGAAAATGCTCCTTTCACCATAACATGGGACTTTGCAAGGCCTCGCCTAACTTCTCTGCTCTGCCATTTTTAGATTACCAAAAATCAAGCAACACAAAACACAGCAGGTCTCACAAAAGAATATATAATGTATGATTTCATTTACATGAAATTCTAGAATAGGCAAAACCAATTAATAATGTAAGAAAGCAGATCTTTAGTCACCTGGGAAGAAGGAGGCAGTTAGACTGCAAACGAACATGAGGGAACTTGCAGGGGTGACAGCAATGTTCTATATCGTGATTAGAGTTGTAGATACCTATGTATCTATATTTGTCAAAAGTTATCTCTACTCTTTATTTCTTTTTTTAAATTTTTATTTATTTTTAATTTTTTTTATTATATAAGGGAGGTAGTGAGGAGGAGGTTGCAGTTTCCTTTTTTTTTTTTTTTTTTTTTGAGACAGAGTCTCACTCTGTCACCCTAGGCTAGAGTGCAGTGGCATCATGATAGCTCACTGCAACCTCCAACTCCTGGGCTCAAGGGATCCTCCTGCCTCAGCCTCCCGAGTAGCTGGGACTACAGGCATGCGCCACCACGCCCAGCTAATTTTTCTATTTTTTGGTAGAGATGGGGTCTCACTCTCGCTCGCCTGAGCTCAAGCGATCCTCCCGCCTCAGCCTCCCAGAGTGCTGTTTCTTCTCTTTAAATGGGTTCATTTTATTATGTAAAAATTATACCTCCATAAAGGTGATCTTGAAAGCTGGGAAAAAATAAAACCTTAGGAGCTCTATATTGTTTTCTTAACGTTAAGGAGAAAAAAATTCAAAACGATGGTAGTGCTTCCAATCTCCCAGGGCTTATTCCTCTCCAAGAGCGGTCTTGTTAGGGGGTCTCTGGGGAAGAATGCCACTCCCCACCGCTACTTCCCTGTCCAGGTAGTCTAACCAGAGGCGGCTCCGTGGCTCTCCCGACTGGCCTGGCCCAGGCTGGCCTCGCAGACCCAGCGGTAGGGCCTCTGGCAGACGTCGTCGTTCCACCTGCCGTCGAGGATGAAGTGGGCGCAGTCCTCGCCCCCGCCCAGCCCGTGCCCGTACCAGTCGTCAGGCTGGCCTGGCTTCCAGTTCCTGCGGGGGAGGATGACAGCCAGTTAGGAAGGGTGGGTGGAGTAGAATTCCAGTCTGGGGAGAAGGGGCTTTGGGTCAGATCCCTGAGGGCAGAGCTGGGGGAGGATGTGGGGCATAGAAAGCCGATGTGCACTCACTGGAAGTTGGTGTCGTAGTCCGTCCCGTCCACCCATTTCCAGACTCCCTCAGTGTCGCTGAGGCCCATCCAGGTGTAAAAGAATCCTAGATGTTTCTGGACAAAATTCTGGAGCAACAAAAGGGCAATGGTGACGTCTCCTCGTGCCAGCCAACACCTTGGACTAGCAATTCTAAACTTTAGCTCTTTGCTAAATCACTTGAGTTTGGGAATGTTTATTCCAATGCCCAGGCCAATTAAATCTCTGAGAGTGTGGCTCAGATGGCAGTCGTTCCTGAAGCTCCTGGGGTGGTTCCAGTGTGCAACCAAGGTTGACAACCATTGCCCTAAAGGGGACATGTCTTGGAAGCCTAGTGCCAGAGCCCGCACCTGCTCCTCCCTGGAGTTGATGACCACCAGGTGCGCGCTCTCCAGCTGGCAGTACTTCTCCGCCTCGGGCCAGGGCTTCCCGGAGAGAGAGAACCAGTAGCAGCTGCCCGCGTGCTCCACCCAGTTGAGCGGGCAGCAGGTCCTTTCGGAGCCCGCCGAGGCTGAAAGGAGGTGGAGGGGGCTGAGGCGCTGCCTGGCGGCCCGTGGGCAGGGAAGTGGGGCCGGGCACTCCCCACAGCCTCCTCACCATTGCTCTTGAGCAAAGCCATCTGGCAAGTCAGGGAGTTCAGGTCTTTCACCAGCTGCTGGACTCGCAAGAGCACTTCAGAATGATCTGGGACACACACAGATGGGCAGTGGGGCAGAGCCCTGGGTGTGGCTTCAGCTCAATGTGTCCCTGGAGCTCGGAGGCCCCTGCACGGGGCCCAGCCCAGGAACCTTCCTGCCCTCCCACACGTGCCATGCCCAGGTGCAGGGAGCAGCGGCAGACCTGCTTTGAGTTGCTGCTCCTGTTTCTCCAGCCGGCTCTCCAGAGAAAGCACCTTGCCTTCCAAGCTGCGGGCTGCGGGGGAGGGCGGCTCAGCACCAGCAGGCTGTTCCCGCCCCACCTTTATGTGACAGTCCCCACTTCCACACTCTTTCAGAAGGTCTCTAACCTGCTTGCAGTTCCTGCTTGTGACCCTCCACCTCGGCCTTCAGAGACGTGACCGTTTCTTGCAGGCTGCTACCTGCAGGACACAGGGACTCAGCTCAGGACTCAGCTCCCCCCGCCCCTACGTGGCCCCAGCCCAGAGCCCCATCCAAGCCAGGCTCACCCTGGGAGGTCAGTGCCTGGACCTCAGCCACAGTGTTTGAGGTGAAGTTGCTGAAAGTTGTTCTCAACGTCATCAGGTCCCTCTGAAACTTGGAATCTGATCAGATGGACGGCACGTTCAGAGCTAAGATGTGTCAGGTCCTGTCTGCCAGCACTGAGCAGGGCACCCTACATGCATTGTCCCCTTGGGTCCTCAGGGAGACCCAGTGGGGCAGGCACAGTTATCCAGTATTGCAGAGGAGGAAAGAGGCTCAGAGAAGTGAAGTAATGTGACTACATAACCCAGCTAGAAAGTGGCAGAGCCAGCAGCCATCCTGATTATGTCCCAGAGCCATCTCCCCCAGCGACCCCCCACCATTCCCATCAGTCAGCCCATTAACGCCACCATCAGCACCAGCACCTCTTACGGCCCCTACGGCTGTTGATAGCACTGCCACTGTTGTGACCCTCAGTTATCTCCGTAACTGCCCCAGCACGGTGCCCGCCAGTGCTCCTGCCATGGTCCTCACCATCGCCCCGTCCCTGCCCTACCATGGGACCCCCATGACTTCTCTCTTCCCCGCCCACCCTATGACCCTCACTCTGGCTTCCAACCACACAGATGGCGACCAGCAGCAGGAGGCCGAGGCCCAGAGACAGCAGGAGGAGGCTGGGCCCGGGACAGAGACGCCGCAGGAAAGACGGCCCGGCAGGAGGAGGCGGCCCTGCAAGAGGGGAGGGTGTCAGAACAGGCAGGGCCCAGGACATGCCAGAGACAAGAGGAGGACAGGGCCCAGGGACCAGTCCAGGGGTGACGGCTGGACACAGATAATGGTGAGGGGGGTGCTGGACGAGGAGAGTGGAGGGTGGGGTAGGCCCAGGCCTTTGACTTGGTGGACCGGCACAAGTCCCCAGTCACACGGGTCCCTCATTCCCCTGGGGGCACATGTACATACACAGACAGTGGACCATGGTGCTAGGGGAGGGCCTGTCGTCAGAGCTGGGGGAGGGGCAGGAGGACACGGGACTGCAGGGGCAGGCCGGCCCTTGGCAGGCCCACACTCACCTGCACCAGCAGGTTCACACCTGAGCCTCCCTTCCAAACCCGACTACTCATCTCCCTCCACCCCTCTCCTCTCACCCCTGTCCACAGAGCACAGGGAGCCAGGTCCGCCGTGGTCCTCCCTGTCCCAGTCTCTCTGAGGATCTTGAATCCTCTTCACACTGGATTCCCCAGAGGCTGGGGCCTGATCCCCTCCAAGTGGGGGACACACCAGTGTGCCTGGGGGGACGTGCAAACGTGACACGACAGGAGAAATCCTTCTAAACATATTACGAGAGTCTTCTCCTTTCCTCTTACCATTTCTAACGCCCTGGTTTTTCTCCTCACTCTCCAAGTACTGGAGGTCTTCGTACTTCATGCTGGGACCAGCACGGCCCCTGTCTGGATTTCAGAGCTGAAACAGAGGCAGGGGCGGAGCTGGGCCAAGGAGGAGGCTGGGACTAGGCTGGCGCTGCAGGTGGACCTACGGTTTAGGGCCAGGGTGGGAATGGGCCTGGGTCTGTGGCCGAGATGAGAAGTGGGGTCTGGCTTGGGCTTTGGGCCAGGGTTGAGTTGAGTTTGGCATTGAAAGTGCAGGTAAAATCAGAGCTAAATTCCTTGCGAGGACTGGGTCTATCTTTGGGGCTGCACTGGAGGTTGTGTCTCAGGCTTGGATTGGGATCTGTACTCATGTTGGAGCCACAAATGGAATTGGGCCTGAGCTTGGCACTGAATTTGGAAATATTAATAGAATAGAATTGAAATTCAATTTCGGGTTGGGGCTGGTGTTAATACTTCAAGTTGAACCTGCAGTTGAAGCTGAAGTCGAGTTGAAGTGGGAGCTGGGTTAGTATTGGGGTTAGGGCTGTCGCTGGGGTTGGGGCTGAGGACAGGCTGGAATTGGGCTGGCGAGAGGGCTGAATTTGAGTCTTAGTTTGTGGCTGGGATTGTGGCTGCCATAATTCAATCTAGAATCCAGTGAAGGGACTAGAGCCTCGAACCTCCACTTGCTATTTCAATCTCAAACCATCCCTTATATCCCTTCCCATTCAGTGCCACCCAAGACCCTGCTTTTTATAAGATATTCCTTGTCCCCTTGGTCTCACCTGCATCCCCAGCCCAGTTACCTGTGGAAATTCTGGAGGCTGCGATTCTTGGATTCACTGTACAGCAGTGACCGGGGTTGGGAAGTCGTCCAGAGTTGGAGAAACTCAGTCCTGGAGAGTTAGGGTAGGGGTGACCAAGGAGGAGCCACACGTGCGACCAGACTCCTGCTGGTCTTGTGTCTGAAAGCCCAGGAGTCTATGATCTGGGTCATCCCTTTTCCTCAACTTTGGACAGTAAATAATGAAAATGAATTGAAATTGGAACACACACGGAGATTGCGCGTGGGGGGAGCTGGGTACGAGGCCAGCTTTTCTCTCCTCCTCCGGGGTGGGCCTATCTCTTTTCCCCTTTTTAGAGCTCCTCTGACTTCCTCATTTCCACCATCTGGGATGCGGAGCTGGACCAGAGAGGCCAGAGGTGCCATCTGTTGTTCCTCCTCTACCCCACAACCTCCTTTCACTTCCTGCCTCCTTTCAGTTTCCCAGAATCGTTGGTGTCTCTGCCATTGTACTCCTGGGCCCAGAGGAGCCCGTCCTCTGCTCTTGCTTAATCCTGGCCCAAGTCCCTGGAGTCTGAGCATCCTCTGGGGCCTCAGCCATTAGCTCCCTAGCTCCAGCCTCATTCGCCTCACTCCACTCAGGAGGCAGAAAGAGGGCGACAGGGAATAGAATTTCCTGGCTGGAATGGGAGGGAAGGAGCCAGGGAAAAGAGCCAACTTTTATGGAGCATCTAATCTGTGATGGGGATTATACGAGACACATGCCTTACGTAATCATTTGACCCCACGAGAGCCTTGGGAGGCATTTTGGATGATGGACTGAGGTTCAGAGCCCAAGATCACATGGCTCATAAAGGAAAGTGTTCAACACCCAGGCTCTCTACACACACGCTGTGTTCACGAACAGGATTCCAACTCATCCTGCAAGCCCTGCTGATCCCTGAAGGGGCTGCCCTGAACCCATGCACATGTCCCTTTCAATAGGAAGGAACCTGGGTGTCTTAAAAGGTTCCTAAAATACATTTGAGATTATGTTTTCTGTGTAAATGAGATTGTGTTCTGCAACTTTCTTTTATTGAATTAATGTATCAGGAACATTTCTCCACATCAGTTCAGAAAATGTACTTTATTCACCTCTACCTCATTTCATCGTATGTACCATAATCTATTTATTAAGCATTTCCCTAATTTTTTTTTTTAGAAACAGGGTCTTGCTATGGTGCTCAGGCTGGTCTCAAACTCCTGGCCTCAAGTGATCCTCCCACCTCAGCCTCCCAAAGTGCTGGGATTACAGGCGTGAGCCACTGCACCTGGCCAAGCATTTCCCTACTGATGGATATACGGGTTGTTTCCAGTTTTGTTTTCATGTTTTGCTTTTATTTGTTATTTTGATTAATATATGCTGCAGGTTGGGTTTTTGGAAGCCAAGGCTGAGACTGAACTTGGGGTACAAGGTATTTATTAGGGATCAATACTGGAAGTAGAAGGGGGAAGAAACAGTGCTGGGTAGAGGGAGCAGCTGAACAGCCATGGAGACCCAACAAAGCTTCAGCCAATCCAACAGGGAGCTCTGGGAGTTCAACCAGTACTACCATGGGAGTTGTTCAGCATTGGGTCAACAGGGGGGGCCTTTATAGCACCACCTCACCTAGTAACTGAGTGAGGAGGACCCCGGCAGGGGCATGACCTCAGGGGAAGTGCCTGTCTGCAGATCACACTCCCCACAGCTGGACAACACATCCTTCCTAGAAGGGAGGATGTGGGTAGCTCATCTCTGTGCCTACCACAGTACTGCACTGTATTCCCATATTAATTGGAGGATAACCAACATTTTTACATTATTGCATCTTCCCCAGAAAGAACATGCTGTGTTTCTCCACTCACTCACACATGCATTTATGAATCCATTCGACAAGTACTTACTGAATGCCTACAGCACACCAGGCACTGTCGTTCAGAAGAGGCGTACTTCATTATAGAAGTGAACAAACAGACAAAAAGGCCCTGCCCTTGCCTCGTGGAGCATACGTTCTCATGGGTGACTGATAAACAAAATAAATGAGTAAAATACATGTAAGTCACATGGTGATAGTGCTATGGCAGAAAATAACAGGGATGTGAGTTGGGTCAGTTTTTCATTGGCCATCAAGAACAGGGTGTCAAGAAAGGCCTCACTGGGAAGGTGATACCTGAGCAAAATCTGAAGGAGGTAAGGAAGCAGGTCACAAAGAGCTCTGGGAGGAAGAGTGCTCCAGGCAGAGGGCAGAGCAAGTGCAAAGACCCTGAGGTGGGAGGATGTCTGGTGCGGATGAGGGTCATGCATTTGCCAGAGATGCCAGAGATTTTGTAGAGAAGTGAGCTACACAGGAGAGGAGTTGGTGGGTCACAGGGGAAAACGTGGGGTGCCAACCCTTTATAGCCTTGTAGGCTGTCATTAAGAATTTATTTTTACTCCAAGTCAGAGGCGCAGGCTTTGGAGAGGTTGGAGCAGAGGAATGACATAAGCTGACTTATGTGTTAACTGTCACAGTGTGGCTTTAGTGTTGTGAATTTCAGGAAAAGGAACAAGTAAGGAAACAGAGAGTCCAGGTAAGGAGCTGCTGTGGTACCTGGGTGAGAGACGAGGGGCGTGTGCATGGAAGTGGTGAGAAGTGTTCTGATTCCGGGTATCCCATGAAGGTAGAGCAGACAGAATTTTGCTCATAAATTGCATGTGGGTTTCACCAAAAAAAAAAAATAGTTCTCCTTCTAGTCCCCAAAATACATAAAACCTTGAGCTTTTCCCATAAACTGCTGACTCCCTAGGAAAAACAGTGCTATCCCTGACTTTGCAATGCTGATGCCTGGATATGTCATGACCTTTTGTGAACATGAAAATCATGTGAGGAAAGTGCTGGGTTTTTCCATCATGAACGGACTGATAAAAACTTGTAAACGTTGGCAATCTTGCAGAATTTCCCTTTCAATGCCTGTTGTGGGTTTTGTTTGGCAAACCTGTCCTCCCCAAATCTGATTCCTTTGCAACTCCTTGGCAATCAGCCATCTTTTCTTTCCTAAATGCTTCTGCCTCTGAGACTCCTTTCACAGTTGACAATCATATCAACAGTTTCCTTCTTCCGCCACCTTTTCTATGATTCCTTACCTTCTCCCAGCAGCTCAGCTAGTCAGGGCATTTTACCTGGTGGGGTGATCCAAAACTTCACCTCTACAGTGTCCAAGTCTTTAGGCGCCCCACCTTCATTGAGTCACCACAATTTGCCATTGGCCACTGGAATATTATGTGACTCCCCGGTGAGCCCCAAAGATTGCAGACCACTTTCCCTTCTTAATCAGAATCAATGACACCCAAAAGTACAATTACCCCCATCCCCTGCTTTATGAGAAGCCCAAATCGGCCAGGAATCGGTCTCAGCTTGGAATTTAAACAGAACCCAGGCTATCTTCCCTGATGGATGGGTTCTTTCCTTGGGCACTAGAACTTCCAAATCCAAAGAGCCCAGATTGCTCAGCTGAAAAGCAAAAATTCCTTAAATGGATTATTAGGTGTCCTGAGGAGAGAAGACATTGCCCTCTACGCCTTGACTGTGCCTATGGCCGTGGGAGAGATGGCACCATACTGGCAGCTGATTTAAGGAATATATTAACAGACAGCTTGGGCATGACAGGTCACAGAAAGGCAGTAAAATAAGAAATGCGCCCCGTCTCTGATCCCCAGGTCCAGAGATAGCAATTGGACATTATGCCTTTTCAGATATATTTCTGTGCATATTTATATACCTATAAGCATACACACAAGTGTGTAATAGGTTGTGGGTTTTTACAAATTTTTCTCTGTAACATATTTTTGCCTAAAAGTGCATCTTGTGGGTCTTCCTGTCACTGCCCACCTCCTTCTTATTAAGGGCTGCATGGTGTTCCCAAGCATAGACGTGCTTATTTAATGACTCCCTATTGACACATTTTTGAGACGACTGCATCTTTTTGATTTTATAAATAATGCTGAAGTGAACAGGCTTTTATATGCCTATTTGTGCTAACTGTATTTGTATATTTTTCTGGACTTACAGTCTGTTCCACCAATTTAATGTCTCTTCTTATGCTAACATCATACTCTAGGGTATTTTGCAACAACAACCCCAATTCTCTGCAAACACCAACTGGTGTCCTGTAATTTATTTCATTTCTAACACTAACTACCTAGAATTAGTGCAGATCCTTCAGGTTAAGGGTTCAGTCCCACATGACTGGTTTTCACTTCAGATGCCAATGGCAAGTCCAGGCCAGTCATACATTTGACCAATCAGCTATAAATTGGAGGTTCCCACAACCCCATCTTCAGGTTCAATAATTTGCTAGAACAGCTCACAAAACTCAGAGAAATACTTACTTACGTTTACTAGTGTATTGTAATGGACATTATAAGGATATGAGTGAACAGTCTGGTGAAGAGATACATAGGGAGAGGTCCAGAAGTGTCCGGAATAGAAGAGCTTCTGTTCTGTGGAGTTAGGGTGCACCACCCTCCTGGCAGATGGATGTGTTCAACAACCTGGAAGGTCATCAGATCTCATTGCCCAAGAGTTTTCATAGATGCTAATCTCCAGTCACCAATCCCCCAGAGGTCCATAAATGAGGCTGAAAGTTGTAACTCTGTAATCATTTGTTCTTCCTGGTCACCAGCCCCACCCTGAGGCTATCTAGGAGCCCCACCCTAAGTCACCTCATTAGCATAAACTCAGGTATGATCAAAAGGGACTCCTTACAAATAACAAAAGATGTTCCCATCATCAGGAAATTCCAAGGGTTCTAGGAGCTCAGTGCCAGAAACCAGAGACAAATGCTAACAAAAATTATTGATTAGTATTCAAATAGCAAGTTTAATACCTCTACTTTTCAAAATTGCTGATTTCAGGACTTTTTGCTTGCAAACCTTGTTAATTGTTGTAACAGCACTCATAGGAGTTATTTAAGTACATAATGTGTATGAATTTATTAATATTTATTTTATTTGCAAGAATGAGTCACATTATCAGCACACAGAACTGTGATCACACACTTATAATGGGGCAACTTCTCTCCTACATACACCTGTCATGATTCTCAAAATGTCAACCTTCAAGATCAATAATTAGTGCATTTCGTGCTCTTGCTTTTGACTTGACCTCAGTGGATTCCTTGAAGCCCCTTCTTTTTATACTATTATTGCCATGCGAGTTACATCTTTATACATTTTAAGCCCATCAACACAGCTTTATAATTATTGCTTTATTCAGTTGTCTTTTAAATCAGATAAGGGAAGAAAAGAATCACAAACATACATCTTTGCTGTCTTTCTTTTTTTTTTTTTTTTTTGAGACAGAGTCTCACTCTCTTGCCTGGGGCAAGTGCCCTGGCGTCAGACTAGCTCACAGCAATCTCAAACTCCTGGCCTCGAGCAATCCTACTGTCTCAGCCTCCCGAGTAGCTGGGACTACAGGCATACGCCACCATGCCCGGCTAATTTTTTCTATATATATTTTTAGCTGTCCAATTAATTTCTTTCTATTTTTGGTAGAGATGGGGTATCTCGCTCTTGCTCAGGCTGGTCTCGAACTCCTGAGCTTAGAACGATCCGCCCGCCTCGGCCTCCCAGAGTGCTAGGATTACAGGCGTGAGCCACCGCATCCGGCCCGCTGTCTTTTTTTTATTTCAGCATATTATGGGGGTACAGATGTTTAGGCTATGTATGTTGCCCTTGCGCCCTCTTCCCCCCCAAGTCCAAGCTTCAAGCGTGTCCATCCCCCGGATGGTGTGCATCGCACTCTTTGTGTATGCATATACCCGTCCCCTCCTCCCCCCTCCCCCCTGCCCGACATCCAATAAATGTTATTGTTGTATGTGCACTTATGTGTTGATCAGTTAATACCAATTTGATGGTGAGTACATGTGGTGCTTGTTTTTCCATTCTTGGGATTCTTAGTAGAATGTGTTCCATTTGCTGTCTTTTATATTTACTTACGTAGTTACCTTTACCAGTGCTCTCTATTTTTCCATGTGGATGCAAGTTACCATCTAGTGTCCTTTTATTTCAGTCTGAAGAAATCCCTTTAGTATTTTTTAGGGCAGGACTACTAGCAACAATTTTTCTCAGTTTTTGTTTATCTAGGAGTGTCTTAATTTCCCCCTTCATTTTTGAAGGATAGTTTTGCTGAATATACAATTGACAATCTTTTTCTTTCAGCACTTTTTAATATGTCATCCCACTATCATCTGGCCTCCATGGTTTCTGGTGAGAAATCAGCTGTTAATCTTATTGAAAATCCTTTGTACAGCATGAGTCATCTGTCTCTTGCTGCTTTCAAGACCTTCTTCATCTTTGGCTTTTGACAGTTTGATTATAACGTGTCTCAGTATGAATCTCTTTGAATTCATCCTACTTGAGGTTTGTTGAGCTTATTGGGTATACAGATTCATACCTCTCATAAAATGTGGGGAGTTCTCAGCAATTACACTTCAAGTATTCTTTCTGCCCCTTTCTCTCTCTCTCTCTGTTCCCCATCATGCATTTGTTGGTATGCCTGATGATGTCCCAAAGGTCTCTGTGGCTCTGTTGATTTTTCTTGATTCTTTTTTCTTCTGTTCCTCAGATTAGATAATCTCATTGACCCATCTTCAGGTTCAGTCATTCTTTCCTCTTCCACCTCAAATCTGCTACTGAGACACTCTAATGAATTTTTTATTTCAGTTATTGGACTTTTCAACTCCAAAATTTCTATTTGTTCTTTTAATTGATGTCTTCTATTTAGTTAGACATTGTTCTCATACTTTCCTTTTGTTTTTTTAGAAATGGCTTCTTTTAGTTCTTTGAGCACATTTATCATAGCTGATTTAAAGTCTTATTCGACTAAGTCCAATGCCTAAGCTTCCTCAGGAAGTTTCTCTTGGGTGCTTTTTTCCTCTATTTGAGCCATACTTTCCTGTTTCTTCACATACCTAATACTTTTTTTCTGAAAGCTAGACATTTCAAATCACATAATGTGGCAGTTCTGGAAATCAGATTCACCTCTTCCCCAGCATTGTTTATTGTTGCTGTTTGTTCTTGCTGATACTGAAGCTTTTTTGCTTAGTGACTTTCCTGAACTCATTCTGTAAAAATCTGTATTCTTTGTTGTGTGTAGCCACTGAGGTCTTTGTTTCTTTAGCTTAGGGTACAGCTAATGATTAGACAAAGCTATTCTTAAATGCCTTGAAATAAGTTTCCCAGCCTTTGCCAGGGGGCTCTGTGTGTGTTGGGGCATGCCTTCAGTGCTCTAGCAGTTGAAAACTCTGCTTTATTACTTAATTCCTGCCTGTGCAGAGCCTCAACATCAGCCAGAGGTGAAAGATTATTACATTCTCAGGTCTTTGGGCATGTATACAGCCCTGCACATGTGCATAGCCTTTTAGATTCCCAGGAATACATCAAAGCTTTGCAAAGCCACCTATGGAAACATGATTTCCCAACTTTTTCTCTTAAGTTTTTGGTTAGCCTCTTATTTACCCCAACTGTTAATCAACCTCAAGCAGTTTCAGTGTTTAACAATTGCCACTAATTGCTTTTGACAATCACCCCAGGGAAAAGGCTGTTGGCGGTGAACGAGCTCTGAGTCAGGTCAAATAAGGATGAGTGCTGCAAGTGGGGTTTCCAGGGAGCTTCCAGACAGGTCAAATAATGACAATTCTCTGGGAATGGAGATTTTTAGTTAGGTCCAAACACGTTATTTCCCCTCCGATGGCTACTAGGCTGCTGGTTTTCATAGCTACCATAGTTATAATGCTATTGGTTTTCAAGAATAACATGAACCTGGGAAAAAGAGGATTGGATAGGACAAGTTAAAAATACCACAAAACTCACTGGATTTTTGTTCCTTTTTTTCCCCACAAGAAAATTCAGAAGAAAGAAACTCACTGTTTTTAGCAAGATTCAGATATTTTCCTTGAATAAACACTCTTAAGATTGTTTTAAGCTGTTGATTAACTTCTGGAGTTCTGGAAAAGTTTATTTTGATAGCACCATTTATTGAAAATATTCCTTTCTCTGTTTAATTATTTTTTCCTAGATTTTTGATAGACTTCATCAGACAAGTCATCTGAAACTGGATTTTTTTGTTGAAAGATTTTAAATTATGAACTTATTTTGAATTCATATAGATCTGCTCTGATTTCCTATTTCTTTTTGGGTTAGTTTTGGAAATGTATACCTTTCAAGACATTTGTCCATTTTAACTAGTTTACTGGCAAATTTATGGGCAAAAAGTTGTTCATATTATCCTTTTGATGCATATAAGATCTGTAATGATATCCTTTCTTCAACTCCTAACACTGGCAATTTGTGTCTTCACACTTTTTTAATCAATATAAGTATTATCGTTTTATTGATCTTTTCAAAAAACATCTTCTGGTGTTATTAATTTTCCTTATTTTTGTTTGTTTTTTTATTTCATTGATTTCTGCTCTTCATTACTTTCTTCATTTTCCCACTTCGGGTATAAACCGCTTTTCTTTTTCTGGTCTCCTAAAGTAGGAGATTAGATTCTTTGACTTTTGACCTTTCTTCTTTGGTAATATGATGATTGAATGTTCTTAAATTTCCTGTAAGCACTGTTTTGATATAGCATCTTCTCATTTTCATTCAGTTCAAAAAAATTTTTTTTGAGACAGGGTCTTACTCTGCTGTCCAGGCTGGAGTACAGTGGTGCAATCATAGCTCACTGCAGCCTCAAACTCCTTGGCTCAGGCAATCCTCTTGCCTCATCCTCCTAAGTAGCTGGTACTACAGGTGCACACTACCACACCCAGCTAATTTTTTTAATTTTGTTTTTTATAGAGACAGACTCTCACTATGTTGCCCAAGCTGGTCTTGAATGCCTGACCTCAAATGATCCTTCCACCTCAGCCTCCCAAAGTGCTAGGATTACAGGTATGAGTCACCATACCTGCCTCAGTCCAATATATTTTCTAATTTATCTTGTCATTTATTTTTTGATACATAGGTGCTTTAGAGGTGTATTGTTTAATTTCAAATTTGGGGCGGGGAGATTTTCACACATATTTTTTGTTATTGATTTAATATGTTTAATACTTAATTCCAGGCTGGGTGCGGTGGCTCACCCCTGTAATCCTAGCACTCTGGGAGGCCAAGGCAGGAAGATCATTTGAGCTCAGGAGTTCGAGACCAGCCTGAGCAAGAGCAAGACCCTGTCACTACTATAAATAGAAAGAAATTAGCCAAACAACTAAAAATAGAAAAAGTGAGTCAGGCACGGTGGCACGTGCCGGTAGTCCCAGCTACCTGGGAGGCTGAGGCAGGAGGATCGCTTGAGCCCAAGAGTTTGAGGTTGCAGTGAGCTAGGCTGACGCCACGGCACTATACTCAGGGCAACAGAGTGAGACTCTGTCTCAAAAAAAAAAAAACAACTTAATTCCATTTTAGACCATAGAAAATGTATTATTTTTAGCTTTTGAACATTTATTGAGGGATACCAGTTCTAGGTAAAATGAAGTAAACACACTCTACACTTTCTTTCCCACTGAATATAACTATAAAATCTGGATAAAACATTTGCATCAACTTTTGAAAGACTCTGAAAATAAATTGCAACATGTTCATTGGAGAAAAATACCAGCATTTGAAGCGCCATTGAATTAGCAATGAGTTTACCATTATTTCCTCTAGTATCCCCTGACCTGAGTTCAACACAGTCAAAAACCTGGAAACGAGCACTGTGGCATGGACAGAGAGTCCTCCAAGAAACGCACTCTATCTTTGGCTTGAGCACTGGGAAAAGCATCTCCCAACAGACAGAGGAAATATGGAAATCCCTGGTAGGTTTTTTTCCCCTCTGTCTTCCTGTGCCCAAGCCCAGAGTCAATCTAATGGCAGCAATGTCAGCAGTGGGATAATCGGGGCCAGCAGAGGCCCAAACTCTAAGGGAGATGAACCTTTCTCACTATTTGGTGGAGCTGCAGTTTCAATACAATAGGAAAACCATTGTTCCATTTTTGTCTCTATGTTCTTCCTCCATTCGGACCCTCAAGTTTCTCACTAGAGGACCAAAAAGAGGGGCAGCAAAAACCAGAAAGTACCAGGAAGATCATGAAGAGATATGCACTTGCGAAAGCTGCACCAGAACATTTTTTATGAACCCCAAGGGCTAACCACAGAGCTGTACATGTCAGGATCTAATCTTCATTAGCCTACTAAAGACTTTGAGAACTAAATTAATGGATAAACTACTGCTTATGTGACAGACTAACTGCCAGGTGGCACACAGCCAGGACAGACCCGATGAGCACTAAAAAGAACATAATTTAACAAAAGGCCTTAGAACTGAACTGACATTGGAACCATAGCCTACAGAGGTGGATTGGGACTTGCAGCCTGAGCCTAACCAGGTCAATCGCCCACCCGACAAAAACATCAACATCCTCCACAGAATTTAAACGAGACCCAGAATTTCATCACTTAATATTTAAAATGTCAAGAATACAATCCAAAATTACTTTACACGTGAAGAACCACTGTAAGTTTGACAGGGATGATAAAAGGCAACAGACACCAATGCCAAGATGACAGTGACATTGAAATTCTCTGACAAAGACTTATATCAGACATTATAAAAATGCTTGAGCAAGCAGTTGATAACACTCTTGAAAGAAATGTTAAAATAGAAAGTTTTGGCAAAGAAACAGAGGCTACAATGAAGGACCAAATAAAAAGGTTATAACCAAAAAGCATAATAATTGAAATTTTTTTAAAAACCCAATGGTTGGACTTAGAGCAGAATGGAGATGACACAGGGAACAGTAAGGGAATTTGAAAATAAATCAACAGAGATTACCCAATCTGAACAACAGAGAGAAAAAATAGGACAAAAATAACAGAGCCTCAGGGACCTGTTGCACAATAACAAAGATCAGAAGATCTACTATTGTGTCATTGTAGTTCCCAGAAGATGAGGATTAAAAATGTGATGAGAAAGAAGTAATTGAAGAAATAATGGCTGAAAACTTCTCTAGTTTGGTAAAAGATATAAACACACAGATTCGAGAAGTTGAATAAACCCCAAACAAGATAAGCCCAGAGCAACCCACTGGTAAAAATAAAAGACAAAGAAGAGGTTTTCAAAGCTTCTCCCTACCAGTGAAGAATTCCAGTGACATCTGATTTCTCAACAGAAACCACGAAGCCAGAAGGAAGTGTCACATTTTTCAAGTGCTGAAATGTCCAGTGAAAATATCTTTCAGGAATGAAAGTGAAAGACATTATCATATTAAGGAAAATAAGAGAATTTGTTGTCAGCAGACTTTCTCTAAAAGACCGACTAAAGGAGCTCTTCAGACAGGAGGGAAATGACACCAGAAGGAAAAATGGAACATCAGGAATGAAGAAAGGACATCAGAAATGGTAAATGTCTGGGTGAAATAATGGACCTTTGTTCTCTTCTTGAGATATTTAAAATATGTTTGATGGTTCAAAGGAAAAAAATGCGACATTGCCTGAGGGAGTTTTCAGATTATGCAGATGTAAAATATAAGACAACTATAATGTAAAGAGAGTGTATTAGTTTGCTAAGGCTGCCATAACAAAATACCACAGACAGGGTGACTTAAACGACAGATGTATATTTTCTCATAGTTCTGGAGGCTAGAAGTCCATGATCAAGGTGTTGACTTGGTTTCTCTTGAGGCCTGTTTCTGTGCTTTGCAGATATCTGCCTCTTGCTGTGTCTTCCCATAGTTTTTTCTTTGTGCATGCATATCCTTAGTGCCTGTTTTTGTGTGTCTGAATTTCCTCTTATAAGGATACCAATGAGATTGGATTAAGAGACACACCAATAGCCTCATTTTAACTTAATCACCTCTTTAAAGGACCTATCTCCAAATATAGTCACATTCTGAGGTACTGGGGGTTAGGGCTTCAACATAAAAATTTTGGGGGAGACATAATTCAGCCCATAACAGAGGGGAAGCTAAAGAGACATATAAAGTGGTAAAGTTTCTGCATTTCAATTAAAGTAGCACAGCACTGATTCTAGGTAGACCGTACAAAGTTAAGCATGCATTTTGTAAACCCCAGAGCAATCATTTTTTTAAAAAATCTACACAAAAAGATATGGTCAAAATCACAATAGAAAAATTAAAATTGAGCACTAAAAATATTTAAATAACCCCAAAGAAGGCAGAAAATAGGAAACAGAGAAATTAAAAACAGGGAAGAAACAGAAAACAAATAATAGTAGACCTAAATCCAAACATATCAATAATAACATTAAATACAAATGGTCTAAACATATCAATTAAAAGACAGAGATTGTCAGAGTGGATTTTATCTACAAGAAACTTAACTTCAAATATAATAATATAAGTAGGTTAAAAGTAAAAATATGAAAAAAAGGCAAATAGCAAATACTAATCAAAAGAAAGCTGAAGTGGCCATATTAACATCAGAGTAAAATTCAGAGCAAATGCAATTACTGTGGATAAACATGGACATTACATAATGATAACAAGGTCAATTCACCACTAAGACATGACAATCCTAAATGTGTATGTACCTAACAACAGAAGTTCAAAATACATGATGCAAAAACTGATGGAACTGAAAGGGGAAAAATTCAAACCCACCATTATAGTTGAAAATTTCAACACACATTTCAGAATAACAGATAGAACATGTGGACATTAAAATAAGCAAAGCTATTGTCTGTGCACAGATTCCGAAAAAGAAAAACAATAAGTAAAACTATAGAAGAACTAAGTAATGTTATCAATGAACTATATCTAATTGACGTTATATTAATGTAATGAACAGTCCACCCAAGAACAGCAAAATACACATTATTTTCAAGTGCACATGGAACTTTCACCAAGATATACCCTATTATAGACTTTTTTAAAAACCTTAACAAACTTAAACAAATTGAATCATACAAAATATGTCTTCAGATCCTAATGGAATTAAACTAGAAATCCATAATAAAAAAAGTAATTTTCAATCTCTGAAACTTGAAAATTAAATGATGTACTTCTAAATAATCCATAAGACAAAGAAAAAGTCTAAAGAAAAATTTAAAACTATTTTGAACTGAACTACAATGAAAACGTATCAAAATTTCTGGGATGTAGCTAAAGAAATAGAAATTTATAACATTAAATGCTTATATTAAAAAGAAGAAATGTCTTAAGTCAATAACCTAAGATCCTACCTTAAGAAATTAGAAAAAGAAAAACAGAACAAGCCCAGGACAAGCTGAACAAAGGAAATACTAAAGGTAAGAACAGAAATTAGTGAAACTAGAAACAGGAAAAACAATAGAGAAAAATCAGTGAAACCAAAAGCTGGTTCTTTGAAAAGATCAACTAGCAAGACCGATGGAAAAAAGGGCAAAAAACACAAATTACTAATATCAAGAATAAAAGACAGGATTTCACTACATACCCCGAAGACATTAAAAGGATGATAAAGAAATGTCATTAATAACTCTATGCACAAAATTTCAACAACTTAAATAACAATGCCTCAAAGCCCACAAACTACCAAAATTTACTCAAGATTAAATAAACTGAATAGTTTTATAACTATAAAGAAATTGAATTCATAGTTTAAACCCTTCCAAAAAATGAAATCTCCAGCCCCAAGCTGCTTAACTAGAAAATTCTACCAAACACTTAAAGAAGAAATAACACCAATTATACACAATCCCTTCCAAAAAACAGAAGAGAAGGGACGACTTCTCAACTCATGTTATTAGGCTAGCATTTTCCCTGATACCAAAAGCAGACAAAGATAATGCAAGAAAAGAAAACCACAGGCCAATGTCTCCCATGAACATAGACATAAAAATGCTCAACATAATGTTAGTAGTTGGAACCCAGCAATATATAAAAGGGATAATACTCCATAGCTAAGTAGGGTTTATTCCAGGACTGAGAGGCTGGTTCAGTATTCGGAAATCAACCAATGTAATCCACCATATTAACAATCTAAGAAGAAAAGCCACATAATTGCATCAGCTCATCTCACATCCGGTCCAGCTTTACGCAGCTCCCTGTGGGGTGGAGCTAAACTTGCGCCACCACCAGCACAGGACGTGGCTTGATATTGCCCTGAAACGCTTCCTGATGAATCGCTTTCACAAGAACCCCTGTCTTACCATCAGCTTCTACTGCACATTTGCTTCCCCTCCTCCCCTTCCTCATCCTGTTTCCCTATTCCCCTGCTCTGTTCTTCTTAGGAACATTTCCTGATGAATCACTTTCACAAGAATCCTCACCTCGAGGTTTGTTCCTGGGGAACCCAGGACAAGAGTCACGAGTGGTTCTGTTCCCTCTTTCTCTTTCTTTCCCTCTTCTCCTCACTGATCCTCGAGGGTCGGGGCAAGGGAAAGAAGAATGCAAGGAAATGAGGCTTATGACCTGTGCTTTTGTGGCAGTCGAGGTCCTCTTCGCAGCAAGCATCCAACACTGGCCTTTACGAGGCCTATTGATGGTGCCCAGAGACCCCTGTGTGATTCTCTGTGACACACAGCCCTGCGTGAGGATGATGCGCTCTGCTTCACCATCAGTTCCTGCCCGGGTTGCAGCCGTGCACCCACAGCCCCTCACGTCCTCACTCTGCCATGCAGTCCTCTTGGGCAGGGGTCCTTCCTAGATGGCTCAAACCTGACATCCATGGAGTCCACTAGGCTCACAAGTTCCCTCACATCCTTACCCTGCGAGACAGATGGCCAGGCGTTTGCCTTCAGCCTTCTCCCGTCAAGAAGCAGAAATGAGTCTACTTCTTCACAATTACCACAAAACTCCTGAGGACAAATCCATAGCCTCCCCTAAAACTCTTCTTGCCCCTCTCAAATAGCAGCCCATGGTGATCCCAGAGGTGTCTGCAGCTTCGCTACCAACTGGCCTGGCAGGGAGATGCCTGTCTTACCCCTAGCAGACAACCACTGTCTCTACAAATGGTTCCCTTAGAACTCAATCATCTGGCTGGTGGGGGTGGGAAGAAGCATTTCTGTTCCCCACGTGGAGAGAAAAAGAGTTGAGTGCCTCACTGCATCTGAGAATTCCCTTGAAATAGTCTTCTTAAATCTCCATTCTTCTCTTACATAGCCTGGGAAGAGTGATAATTGTTTTGCCACCTCTTAGTAAATCCTGCCTAAGATGCATCCAGCTCCTCTCTGTTTTACATGTATGGGTACTTATCAACAATCATCCTCAGCTTTGTGAATCTAGCCAGATTTCTGTAAAAACAGGAAAAGTGTCATGTACCCTCCTATTTCATGTGGTCATGTTTCTTTTCTCAGTTCCTTAACTGGGCTTGCCAAGATTTTATCTATCTATCATATTAGTCTGCTTGGAAATGAGGTTTTGTTAAGAGGATAAAAAGACAAGCTGCAGACTTGAAGAAAATATTTACAAACCACATATCCAACGAAGAACTAGTATCTGGAATGTGTAAAGAATTCTCAGACCTCAACAGTAAAATACCAAACAATCCCAATTATAAAATGGGCAGAAGAAATAGAGAGTCATTTTACCAAAGAGGTTAGGCAGATGGAAAATAAGCCCATGAAAAGATGCACAACATCATTAGCTAGCAGAAGAATGCAAATTAAAACCGCAGCAATATATCACTATACATCTATCAGAACAGTTTAAAAAAAATAGTGACACCAACCAAATGCAGGTGAGGAAGTGGACAAGCTGGACACACTGCTGGGGAGAATATAAAATGGTATGACCAGGCAGGACGCAGTGGCTCACACCTGTAACCCTAGCACTTCGGGAGGCCAAAGTGGCAGGATTGCTTGAGGTCAGGAGTTCAAGACCAGCCTGAGAGTGACCCTGTCTCTACAAAAAAATAGGGAAATTAGCCAGATGTGGTGGTGTGCATCTGTGGTCCCAGCTGCACGGGAGGCTGAGGCAGAAGGATCACCTGAACCCAGGAGTTTGAGGTTGCTGTGAGTTATGATGATGCCACTGCGCTCTAGCCCCAGGTGACAGAGCTACACTCTGTTTCCAGAAAAAAAGGTACAACCGCTCTGGAAAACAGTTTGGCAGGCAATTTCTTCTAAAACTAAACATGAAACCACTATATGACCCAGCAACTGCACTCTTGGGCATTTATCCCAGAGAAATAAAAATTTATGTTCACACAAAAACTTATACATGAATATTCATAGCAGCTTTATTTGTAATAGCCAAGACCTGGAAACAACTCAGATGTCCTTTAACGTGTAAATGGCTAAAGAAGCTACAGTGCTGTACCCCACGGGATACTGCTCAGCAGTAAAAAGGAATGACCTGCTGACACGTGCAACAGCTTGGATGAATCTCCAGGGAATTATGTTGTATGAAAAAACCAATCCCAAAGGGTTATATATTTTATGATTCCATTATATAATCATCTTGAAATTATAAAATTATAGAAATAGCGAACAGATTAGTGGCTGTCAGGGGTTAGGAACTGTAAGGGGTGTAAGGTGGGGATGGAAGTAGGTGTGGCTATAAAAGAGCAACAGGAAGGATCCTTGTGGTGCTCAAAATGTCCTATATCTTGACTGTATCAACGTCGGTCTTGGCTGTGCTTTTGTGCAATAGTTTTGCAAGACATTACCATTGGAGGAAACTGGGTAAAAGTCACACAGAATCTCTGTGTGTTATTTTTTACAACCACATGTGCAGCTCCTATTATCTAAAATTCAAAAGTTTAATTTTTAAAAAGTAACATTTTAAAAAAATTTTAATTTAAAAATTTTTTTAAGTTTAATTTTTAATTTTTAATTTTTCAAATAAAAGGTCTCAGCTTTATTTGTTCTACTTTAGAATCTTCCACTATTCTGTCTTTTTTCTTTTTTCACTATTCTGTCTTTATTAATTCCCTCCTGCTACTACATTTTGGCTTGTTTTGTAGCTGATTTTTAAGTTGAATGTTTGTATTATTTATTTTCAGTCTTTAGTTTTTAGTTATAAAAACATTAGGTTGTACGTTTTCCTCTGAGCCCAGCTTTAGCTGCATCCCATATGATTTGGTATGATATTTCATTATTTTATAAGTAATTTTTTGCTTTGAATCGTAGTAACATGGGAAAGTGTTTCTTAATTACAAATAGGTAAGCTATTTTGTCCTATTATTCATATATAATTTTAATCTAATTGTATTATAATAGGAGAATTTTACCTTAAAAATCTCTCCCTTTTGGCAATTATAAAAGTTTTTCTTTGATAGATTGCAGTAGCACAGTTACTTCTAAAAGCACCGTAGGAAAAGAGGAAGTCAAATTGTCTCTGTTTGCTGATGATATGATCTTATACCCAGAAAACCCTAAGGACTCTTCCAAAAAACACATAGATACGACCAATTAATTCAGGAAAGTCACAGGTTATAAAATCAATATACAAAAATCAATATCATTTCTATATACCAATAATGACCAAGCTGAGAACCAAATCAAGAACTCAGTGCCATTTACAATAGTTGCAAAAAGAGTAAAATACCTAAGAATATATTTAACCAAGGAGCTGAAAGATCCCTACAAGGAGAACTACAAATCACTGATGCAAGAAATTATAGATGACACAAACAAATGGAAAACCACCCCATGCTCATGGATTGGAAGAATTCATATTGTTAAAATAACCATACTGCCCAAAGAAATTTCAATGCGGTTTCCATCAAAATACCATCATTTTTCACAGAATTAAAAACAAATCCTAAAATTCACATGGAGCCAAAAAAAAAAAAAAAATCCAAAAGGCCAAAGTAATCCTAAGCAAAAAGAACGAAACTGGAGACATCACATTATCTGACTTCAAATTATACTACAAGGATAAAGTAACCAAAATAGCATGGTAGTGGCATAAAAGTAGACACATAGATCAATCAAACAGAATAGAGAACCCAGGAATAAAACCATAAGCCCACAACCAACTAATCTTTGCCAAAGCAGACAGAAACATACACTGGGGAGAGGATACACTGTTGAATAAACAGTGCAAGGAAAACTAGATAGCCATATGCAGAAGAATGAAACTGAATTCTCACCTTCCACCATATATAAAAATTAACTCCAGATGGATTAAAGACTGAAATGTAAGACCTGACACCACAAAAATTCTAGAAACAAACCTAGGAAAAACTCTTCTGGACCTTGGCCTAGGCAAAGAATTTATGACTAAGATCCTAAAAGCAAACACAACAAAAACAGAAGTAGACAAATGGGACTTAATTAAACTAAAAAGCTTCTGCACAGCAAAAGAAATAATCAAAAGAGTATACTACACATCTGATAAAGGTCTGATAATTAGAATCTATATAGAACTCAGGAAAATCAGCAAAAAATCAAACAACCCCATTAAAAGTGGGCAAAGGACATGAAAAGAAACTTTTCAAAAGAAGACAGACTAATGGCCAACAAACATATGAAAAAATGCTCAACATCTCTAATCTTCAGGGAAGTGCAAATCAAAACCACAGTGAGATATCGTTTAACTCCAGTGAGAATGGCTTTTATCAAAAAGTCCCAAAACAACAAATGTTGGCATGGATGTGGAGAGATAGGAACACTCATACACTGCTGGTGGGACTGCAAACTAGTACAACCTTTATGGAAAGTAATATGGAGATATCTCAAAGAGCTAAAAGTGGAACTACCATTTGATTCAGCAATCCCATTACTGGGCATCTACCCAAAGGAAAAAACAACATTCTATAAAAGAAGACATCTGCACTAGAATGTTTATAGCAGCACAATTCACAATTGCAAAGATGTGGAAACAACCCAAGTGCCCATCAATACATGAGTGGATTAATAAAATGTGGTGCATGTATACCATGGAGTACTACTCAGCCGCAAGAAACAATGGTGATCTAACACCTCTTGTATTATCCTGGATGGAGCTAGAACCCATTCTGCTAAGTGAAGGATCACGAGAATGGAAAAACAAGCACCACATGTGCTCACCATCAAATCAGTATTAATTGATCAACACTTATGTGCACGTGTGGTAGGAACATTCACTGGGTGTCAGGCAGGTGCCAGGGGGGAGAAGGGAATCGGTATATTCACACCTAATGGGTGCAGTGCACACTGTCTGGGGAAAGGACATGCTTGTAGCTCTGACTAAGGTGGGGCAAAGGCAATATATGTAACCTAAACATTTGTACCCCCATAATATTCTGAAATAAAATATATATAAATACAAAAAAAAAGACTTGCATATACAATATGAAGCAATTAGTCATGTGTTGCTTAATGACAAGGACGCATATGAGAAATACATCATTAGGTGATTTCATCATTGTGTGAACATCGGTGTGCACTTACACAAACCTAAATGGTATAGCCTACTACACACCTAGGCTGTATGGTGTAACCTATTGCTCCTAGGCTATAAACCTGAATGACATGTTACTGTCCTGAATACTGTAGGTAACTGTAACACAGTGGCAAGTCTTTGTATATGCAAACATATCTAAACATAGAAAAGGTACAATAAAAATGTGGCATTATAAAAAAAAGAATAAATAGTCAACCTACAGAATGGGAAAAAACATTCACATATATGTATCCAACAAAGGATCAATATCCAGAATCTATGAGGAACTCAAACAACTCAGCAAGACAAAAACAAACAACCCCCTTAAAAAGTGGGCAAATGGCTGGGCATGGTGGCTCATGCTTGTAATCCTAGCACTCTGGGAGGCTGAGGAGGGAGGTTCACTTGAGGTCAGGAGTTCAAGACCAGCCTGAGCAAAAGCAAGGCCCCGTCTCTACAAAAAGTAGAAAAAATTAACCGGGTGTTGTGGTGAGCACCTGTAATCCCAGTTACTCAGGAGGCTGAGGTAGGAGGACCATTTGAGCCCAGGAGTTTGAGGCCAAGTGACAGAGTGAGACAGTGCCTCAAAAAAAAAAAAGTGGGCAAATGACATGAACAGGCATTTTTCAAAAGAAGATATACAAATGGCCAATAATCACGAAAAAATGCTCAATATCACTAATCATTGGAGAAATGCAAATTAAAACCACAACGCCACAATGAGATACCATCTTACTCCAATTGGAGGGGCCATTATTAAAACATCAAAAAATAATAGATGTTGGTATGGATGCAGTGACAAGGAAATGTGTTTATACTGTTGGTGGAACTGTAAATTAGTACAACCTCTATAGCAATAATTACGGAGATTTCTCAAAGAACTAAAAGTAGATCTACCATTCGATCCTGCAATCCCACTACTGGGTACCTACTCAAAGGAAAAGAAATCATTATATCAAAAAGATACCTACACTCATATGTTTATTGCAGCACAATGCACAATTGCAAAGATATGGAATCAACCTAAGTGCCCATCAACTGATGAGTACATGAAGAAAATGTGATATATACCATGGACTACTACTCAGCCATGAGAAAGAACGAAATTATGTCTTTTGCAGCAACTTGGATGAAACTGGAGGCTATTATCCTAAGTGAAGTAACTCAGGAAGAGAAAAATAAATGCCACATGTTCTCACTTATAAATGGGAGCTAAGCTATTGCTCCACAAGGAGACACAGAGTGTCTACACTGGAGACTTAAAAGGGGGGAGGGTGGGAAGGGGGGAGGGATAAAACATTGTCTATGGGGTACAATGTACACTATTCAGGTGACAGATACACTGAAAGCTCAGACTTCGCCACTGTGCAATATATACAATGTAACGGAATTCAATCTGTACCCACTAAATCTATTGAAATACAAATAAAATAAAAGCACCACACAAGCAACTTCCATTTTTATTTATTATTATTATCACTATTATTAGAAGCTGTTGGCTCCCACAATTTCTTCATCTTTCAGAGGCAATTTTACCATATCAAATGTTCTGTTTACAACCATAGAACATGCTAAAGTTTACTTCCTCCTACAGTGAGTCATCCCAATAACTCGAAAAAACAGAAAATTGTGTTTATTGTAATTTTCATTTTGTACTTTGTTTACTTTTTTTCATCTTGCATTATTATTATCTTTTTGTGTATTTATACAAACGAGGTCTCACTCTTGCTCAGGCTGGTCTCGAACTCCTGACCTTGAACGATCCTCCCGCCTCGGCCTCCCGGACTGCTAGGATTACAGGCGTGAGCCACCGCACCCAGCCTCTCATCTTGCATTAGTATGGTACACTTGTTAGAATTGATAAGCCAATATTGCTACATTATTATTATGAACTAAAGTCATAGTTTACATTAGAGTGCCCTCTTTGTGTTGTACATTCTACGGGTTTTGACAAATGTATAATGATATGTATCCACTTTTACAGTATCATATAAAATAGTTTCACTGCCGTAAAAGTCTCCTGTGCTCCACAGATTCATCCCTCCCTTTCTCCCCCTGAGCCCCTGGCAACCACTGGTCTTTTTACTGTCTCTATAGTTTTGCCTTTTCCTGAATGTCATATAGTGGAATCATACAGTGCGTAGCCTTTTCGAACTGGCTTCTTTCATTTACCAATACTTAACACTTACTTTTAATATAGTAGTTTAAAAGTTGTATTTTCAGCTCAGAATATAAATCGGTGGTTGACAAGGGTAAGTTTGAAGCATGAGCCTTAAGTCTGAGATACAGAAGAAACTCAGACTCCTTGAGCCTGAAGTCTAAGATGCAATGACCCCATAATGTCATTGCTGCCTTCCAGACATGGGTTTCCTGAGGTTTTCCATAAGAACTTGGGAGACCGAGCAGGCAGGAAGGTAGTAGCTGACACGGTGCCAGATTTTGAGCAAGTAGCAGCAGAATCCTCACCTTGGCCCGAAAGACCAACCGACTGGCTCTTGGCCACTTCTCTTACCTCATCCCCTCCCAGTCTCCCAGATTAAAAATCTTGGTAAAAGCCTGGTATAATGAATGAAAGAAAGCCCCCCTGCCCAAGGCACAGATCAGATCCCTCAACAGCACATTGAAAGCGAGAACGCATACAATGAGGCCTATAAAACATTAGGGATTGTTTTTAACCTACAATTACATATTCCCACAAATTATCGTAATCAGCCTATCAAAAATGTCCCTCCTGTATACTTTTTCAGGAAGCTACTGGAGAGGATGCTTCAACAAACAAGAGACTAAACCAAGAAAAAGACATGGATCCAGGCAAGAGAGACTCCAACCCAGGAGGAAGAGAATGGCCCAGAGACTGCCCAGGATAAGCAGGAAGTCCCAAGATAAGGGCTCTGCCCAAGCCTCGGGAACCTCGCCAGGTGGGAGCCCAGACTGCAAGACTGGGGCGGGGGAGGTACGGCAGGGGACTTACTGTGAGCCTCATGGAGCTGGAGCTTGAGGACACCTCATGGGCCTCTTACGAGGCCCTGGGAGGGACCTAGCAACATCTTCGTATGATCGTAAATTTTTCTAAATCATGAAAACAAAAGTTATCTGAACCATAATCAGTTAAGATGACCACTGTCGCCTTCCACTCTAGCTTCCCTTCCTTCACACTTCCCTTTGTGTCTGGTGCCTTTTTAAATCCAGCTAAGAAGTTAAGTTGAAAATACTTTTGGCTTGAGTTCAGAGGGACATCGATACGTGGATCACAGCTGCATCATGCATGTGCTCCTGGTTGGCCCACTGGCACAGGAATGGCTTTCAGGGTCCTTCTGCCACCCAGACTCACTGGGCATAGAGGGGTGACGCAAAGGAAGGTAGGACGTGAGCTGCCCTGAAGCACCAGACACCAGTAACAGAGAAGAAATGTGCTAGAGGAAACACTGAATTATCTTTCTCGTCTCTCCATGGAAAGTGACTTTGTCATGCAGAAGCAAATCATAAGTATACAGCAAAAAGAAAAAAAAAACGAATGGAAGTCGGTTTTAGAGGAATGTTAAAAGATTAATTATTAAAAATATTATATCATTTTTCTGTATTTTCTGACTTTTGTAGCACCTTTCAGTCTTTTAAATTTGTGATTTTTTTTCTAATTTAAGTAAATGGTAACTTCTATGCTTAATTTTATATTCATAATTTTGTATTTTTTCCTACAGAGGGCTCTCTAAAATTGTGTACACTTCAGGCCTCATAAAACTTGGATTCACTCCTCTGGCTCTCAAAAAAAAAAAAAATTACAACTAAAATACCGATTGTATGACTGACTGGTTTTCATGTGTGGAAAAATCATATTATCAGGCTTTATACAGTTCAGGAAGCTTTAGCAATAGGTTCAAAGAATATGAAGCAAATTTTAAAATTAAACAATTGCTAACTTCAGAAGAAATAAAGTTGTACAAGAAAGGAAACATAATCAGGTAATACTACTTGGCTCAGCAGTAACAATACTGACACAGCCATACCTGATACAAATTCTAAATTAGGATTTAAATACAAATTGCAGACTAAATTGAAATATTCGACCTCATCTACATGATAATATCTAAATAATTTGTACAACTGATAATAAAGAGATGTCAGAGGCCCGGTGCAGTGGCTCACGCCTATAATCCTAGCACTCTGGGAGGCCAAGGCAGGAGGATTGCTCAAGGTCAGGAGATTGAGGACGGCCTGAGCAAGAGCGAGACCCCGTCTCTACTAAAAATAGAAAAATTTAGCCAGGCACAGTGGCATGTGGCTGTAGTCCCAGTTACTTTGGAGGCTGAGGCAGGAGGATGGCTTTAGCTCAGGAGTTTGAGGTTGCAGTGAACTGTGATGACGTCACGGCACTCTACACGGGGTGACAAAGTGACGCTCTGTCTCAAAAAATAAATAAATAAAATGAAATGAAAGGTGGCTTTACTAACAACCTATCTAACAGAGGAACATAAATTATCAAACAGAAAGTAAGGGAAATAAACTCACAGCACAACTGCCCTTTGTTTTAATTAAAACACCTGTGGCCTAACTTGTTCTCTCTAAGCGTTCTTTCTCAGCCTTGAGGAGTCCTAAGCAGACAGTAGGGCTGCAAACTTCCTGCTCCAGCTCTCTGCCTCAGTTCCTGCCCCCCCCAAAAAAAAAAGCAGATTTCAAGGACTCAGATAATCCACTCTCACAGAGGGGGAAAAAGAAATAAAGAACGCCTGCAACGGCTTCACCCTTCACCGCTGCTTTTGTTATCAGTCCGCTAAAGCAGAGGGGAACAAAAGCCATTTTTACGCTTTAAAACTCCAAACAACTGTCCCTCAGCTGCCCTGGTGCTTCCTTCCTCTGTGTGCCGTGGCCATTCCCTTCTTCTCTCCCTTCCTTCCTTCCTTCTTTCTCTCTTTTCTTCCTGTCTTTTTTCCTTCTTTCCTTCTTTATTTCTTTCCTCAGGAAAATAAATAAACATTGTACTTCTTTCTATCCTAAACTCTGTGTGAGAATTCTTTCTTCAACCTGCACCATGATCTTGTTCTGAGGTCTCCACCCTAAAATTTGGTGACCCACAGGGGGAAGTCAAGTCACAGGGAGGAGAAACCGAGTCACATCTCTGCCTCTGTACGAGGAGCTCACTCTTCTGCCTCTATCTCTAAGCTGCTCCCTCCTCTGGGTGCAGCTCCTAAGGTTTCCTTCTCGGTGCCTTCAATACTGTCTGGAACTCGGTGAGTCTCTTGGTCTCTGGAAACTCTGGAAATGGTCACATGCACAAGGTTAGGAGTGGTAGCTCTCTGGTTTGGTCGAGGATGGAAAACCCAGCACTGAGTCTATCACTCAGGAAGGTGTCAGGGAAGAACACTTCCTACCCACCCTTCCCCGGGGCGGGGAGGGAGGTGCTTTGGATGCCTGATGCCTCGCACCCATCAGTCTTCTCTCAGAGTGAAGGATGCCTGGATGTGGGGTAAGATCACTAGATCCAGGTCTGAGTCAGAACCCAGGGACACCTTTTTTTCTGACCAGATCTCCAGATGACGATCTGACTCAGGCTTCAGGGACACCTGACGTCTGGTCAGAATTCCAAAGGTCATCTGAGTTGGGGACACTCCCTCGGATTTTTTCTATTTTCAACATATGACCATCTCTAAAACATCCCTTTGCTTCTCCTACTTGCTGTCACAAGCAATATTGAGTTAAATGAAATTTGGCCCAAAAATGGATCTCTTAATCATGGATGCTATTCTGCCACTCAACCTTCTATTGCCACTGGCCGGGCAAGGGGATCTGAAGATCTGTACGTTCAGGCTTTCCTTAAACTTGCTGAACTTCCTAATGGTCACTCTGCCTGCCACATGTTCCTTCTTACCCCTACATCTCTCTCACTGTCTTCACTCTTCAAATGAGGTTTATCTTTCGCCTCCTTCCTTCCTTCGGTACACTTGCCCCTGTTCCCTGCGCCACCTGTGCACCAACTCTCTCTCTGGGAGGCTGCAGGGTCAGAAGGCATTGTCAATCACTCAGTGCCAGGATGAAAAATCCAGTCCTTTTCCTTTCACAACTGTCTGAAGCCACTGTCTTCTTTCCTAACTTAGATCCTGACACCCAGGAGGGACCATCCATCTTAGCAATGCACTTCATCTCCCAATTAGACCCTGATATTAGCTTAAAAAGGGGTCTCAGACTTCACAAGCAGAACTTTAAACTTGGCCTTCAAGGTCTCTGGTAGCCGAGATGAGGAGAGAGAAAGAGAGAGAAAGACCAAGAATGGCTCTTAGAGTGGAGGAAGCTTTCCAAATAATGGCCATCGCTGTAAGAGGAAATTTTCAGAAACAGAGTTACCCCGGAGGCTCAGTCTAGGAGGCACCAGGACCTTGATCTTATCCAGGAACTGAGCCCTGCCCCGACCACAACTCCGGGTTGGAGTAAAACATGCCCCAGGAAGTGGGCTCTGCCAGGCCCATGCCCTGATGAAGGGCGCCAGAAGAGCGAGTGCCCTCTTCCTAAAACGGGAGATCGCACTCACATTCTGGAACTTGTGGAGCCCTCCTAAACCAGCTCCCTCCATACCCATGGATCTCCTGAGACTGCTTCAGTCTGACTGACTAACCCTGGCTTTGGACACGACTCCATTTTGCAACATCAAAATGGCCAAGCCTAGGGCAACTTTCTCCATCACAGGTAAACAAATTGACTTTTCAATAAACACTGGAGCCACTTGCTCTACTCTGTCTGAATTTTTAGGACCCCAGTTTCCTTCCCCATCTCCATCGTTGGAGTGAAAGGTAAAATACAAACCCTCTGTGTATTCCACAACTCCTCTCCTCACTGGGAGACCAAGTCTTTACTCACTCCTTTTAGTGTCTCCCAGTTGCCCTACCCGCTACTGGGAAAAATCTTACAGTTAAGTTAGACAACTAACTCCTTTAACACCGTGGGGTTCCTTCCTCAGACTTCTGGAAAAGCTTAACTGGGACTTTACATACAGCCTTCTTTTTCCCTTTACCTAGATCTGAAGTCCTAACTCTATGCTTTTAGAAAAAAAGTAAGAACAGGATAAAAGGTGACCAGTAAAACAAGAAAAATAGATGTGAAAAGACAATAAATGCAAAAATATACTTTTGGCAAAAAAGATTAAACAAAAAGAAAAATAATATTATATTAAAAAAATTGTATAGGCCGGGCGCGGTGGCTCACGCCTGTAATCCTAGCACTCTGGGAGGCCGAGGCGGGTGGATCGCTCAAGGTCAGGAGTTCGAGACCAGCCTGAGCAAGAGCGAGACCCCCCGTCTCTACTAAAAAATAGAAAGAAATGATCTGGACAACTAAAAATATATATAGAAAAAAATTAGCCGGGCACGGTGGCGCATGCCTGTAGTCCCAGCTACTCAGGAGGCTGAGGCAGGAGGATTGCTTGAGCCCAGGAGTTTGAGGTTGCTGTGAGCTAGGCGGACGCCACAGCACTCTAGCTCAGGCAACAGAGCAAGACTCTGTCTCAAAAAAAAAAAAATTGTATAAAAAATGTTTGACCTAAAATGACTGGTTGTTTTAAGCAAAAGGAAAATTGGGGGACGAAAACAAAAAGCTTAAGTACGTTATAAATGGTCAGTACAAGTCAAAATAAGATTCATAAAAGGAAACCTATGAAAAATTTAAATGTGATCAAGTTGGCTATAATTTAAAAAAATTCTGGTTAACACAACAAAGTTTTCTCAGTTATGGGACTTATGTTTAAAATCTCTTAAATTTCTAATCTTGTACACATGTTTAAACTAATGGACAAAATACATCTAAAAAGTTCAAAACTCAAACTCAGTCTGCCACTACAGAGTTAAAATGTAGAGTCTATTAAACTGTCTCTCTATTTTCTTTTGCCTGCTTATAGCTGCAGTTGCTAAGTTACTAATACGTTATCACAAATCCAGGGTTACTGAGAACAGCCAATTCAGACAACAGTGTGAACATTAAAAGATCATTTAAAACTAAAGACAAAGATAAAATTTGGTTTTCTCTTTTAAATAAAATTTTCATACAATATTAATAAAAATAACAAAATATTTTTGTTTACCTTTTGAAAAAGTGGGAAGGAGAGAAAAGAGACAAATTCAGTTTGCCTCCCTATAAACTGAGTCCTCTCTATCTACAGGTAAAATTTTTTTGCCTTTTAAAATCTTTTAATTGTCAGTCTGGCTAGGTGAATGACTATAATTTGATGATAACCTATGATTCTGTTTCATGACAACAAATGTTTTAGACCTGTAATGTTTGACAGACTTTCCAAGAACAAAAGTCTAAATTCAGTCATTTTAACCTCAAACTAGATTTATTTTTTTTTTTTTAAGACAGAGTCTTGCTCTGTTGCCCGGGCTAGAGTGCTGTGGCATCAGCCTAGCTCACAGCAACCTCAAGCTCACAGCAACCTCAAACTCCTGGGCTCAAGCGATCCTTCTGCCTCAGCCTCCCACGTAGCTGGGACTACAGGCACGTGCCACTATGCACGGCTAATTTTTTTTTATATGTATATTTTTAGTTGTCCAGATCATTTCCTTCTATTTTTTTAGTAGAGACAGGGTCTCACTCTTGCTCAGGCTGGTCTCGAACTCCTGACCTTGAGCGATCCACCCGCCTCGGCCTCCCAGACTGCTAGGATTACAGGCATGAGCCACCGCGCCCGGCCTCAAACTAGCTTTTAATAATAGAGCTACCAAAAGTCCAAGAGAAACTTATTAGGCTTATTGATACGTTAAACCTGTGGTCCCCAACACCCAGGAGCTTGATATTGGTCTGTGGCCTGCTAGGAAATGGGCTGCACAGTAGGCGAGGTCGCGAGGAAGCGAAGCTTCATCTGTATTTACAGCCGCTCCCCATCGCTCACATCGCTGCATAAGCTCCACCTCCTGTCAATTCAGTGGGGCATAAGATTCTCATAGGAGCGCAAACCCTGCTGTAAACCGCACATGAGAGGGATCTGGGTTGCACACTCTTTACGAAAATCGAATGCCTGATGATCTGAGGTGGAGCCGAGGCAGTGATGCTAGTGCTGGGGAGCAGCTGCAAATACAGATTATCATTAGCAGAGAGGTTTGCACAATAAATGTATTGCACTTGAATCATCCTGAAAACATGCCCCCACCGCAGTCCATGGGAAAATTGTCTTCCATTAAACTGGTCTCTAGTGCCAAAAAGGCTGGGGATTGCTGTGTTAAACCATACAGGAATGCATTGTCAAATATGAGACGGTGTTTAACTTTCTTTGGGTTATATTTGTAGAAATATATTGTAAATATCTGTCCCAAGGCTGAGATTCCTGAAGTTCTAGTATGCCTTGATACATATTATCAATAATATTAATAATTATCTATGCTAGATTGTTGTGTGCCACGGAGACGGCCAGGTCTCCTTTACATCATTGACCATGGCTATTGTAGGACTTTTTATCATCCACAGACAATTATTTAACAACAGTTCGTAATCAGCTATGGTCCAAGATTTGCTTCTTTAAAAAATATCAAAAGAACTAAAATATTTTTTTGACTTTAACATTACTGATTCTCTTGCTTTGTTTTCCAGAGTCATGACAAGCCTTAAGTAAAATAACAAAGTTTATCTAACGTGTCCAAGATTTAAAACTGTTAAATCCTGCCTGGCCCCGCCTTATTCACTGGCTGCTGAAAGTGCAAACATTCTCCCTCTGGGCTCAGGGACTATCTCAAAAGAGACAGGCATGTGAAATTGTAAGGGCCTGTTTCAAGAGATAGAATTAGTTCAAACTCCACATTTCCCCTAAGATGCCCTTGTTTCTCAGCCCCCTTTAAATGTATGTATGGGTGATCTGTCCTCTTGTCATCTGTCACCTCAACTTTCCCACCCCCTCTTGCCAATAGTCAACCTGACCTGACAGCTTCTTAGGGAATAGGCAGACACACCCCTTCCTCAACCTCAACCTTTTGATTTAAAGGGACCCCAACACTTACATCCTGGAGACTGGGTCTTACTCAAGGATCTCCCAGGACAAACAGGCCCCCTACGACCCTCACGGAAGGGCCCTTTTCAAGTAATTCTCACCACTCCCACTGCAGCTAAACTTCTGGGAATTCTGTCCTGGATTCACGTCTTGCGGCTCAAGCCTATAGATCCTCCAGGGGAGCCTTCTTCCACCTGCCACAAGCTCCCTGAGGGTCCAACGACCTGCACTTGCCAGCCCATCACAGATTCCAGACTCCGATTCCCCCACCAAAAAGCCGCAGAACCATGAGCTTTAATAATATGCTGTGGTATATACGGCTTCTTATTGCCCTTTTCCTCTTCCTTGTCCTTTTCCTATCGCTCTACAAATGTTGCCACAGCACAGCTCACACACCAGGCCAATCCTGTTTCTGCTCATGCTGAGACCCTTAATGATAATCTTGTTTTCACACACACACACACACACACACACACACACACACACACCAGGCATTGTACAACATCCCTATTTGCCTACAGTCCAGGAGGCCCTTCAGCTTCTTAAAACTGTGGACCCTTCTCAGTCCTACTCAAAGTGTTGGATTAAACGGCCTCCTCCTAGACTCTGCATAATAAAGCTGACTTTAATCTCCAGGGAACAATATTCACCTCAGCATCACTGGTGCAACAAGCTCCCCTGTGCCCAATCCATCTCGCCCAGGCCCTTTTGTGGGAGAGTTTTCTGATGACTCCCTGGCCTACAGTCACACTTTCCAGCTGACTGCTAACCGTGTTTGGGTTACTATACCCTCCCAAATCCCTTTTCCAGCATATATTTTCCTGAACCCCATAATGGCACTGCAAATTGGACCCAAACAAGCTATTTGGGGACTGGCGTTTGTCCCCTATCCCCATAATCATGCCCTTTCAAGGGAAAAACTTTTGGTTCCAACCTAGTAACATCAACCACCAGGGATGTCAAAAACTAAAAACCCCTCAGGCCCAGATGAAATCCTATTGCTCCTTCTTTCAATTGGACATACAACCTCTCTACTATTCCTGCACATACCTCATGTTTACCTCCGTGGGCTGGAATGACTTTAGCGTCTACTTACGAAGACCTAGAACATTACAAGGACCACCTTACAATGCCTTATTTCAACATATCCATAGATATTTGTCTAAATCCCAGAAGCCAAACTTACTTTCTCTGTGGATCAAATGCTTCTCTATGCCTCCCAACAAACTAGACGGGAACGTGTACAGTGACGTACATATTCCTAACCTTACTCTTATCAGTGCTACCTCACCTCTACCCATTTAGTCCTCTCACCCTGATCCAAGCGCAGTGCCTTTGTCGTCCTCACAATAACCGGAGTAATAGCAGGGCTTGCTACCAGCACCGCTGGCTTTCTTAACTCAATCTTATGGCACGAAGACTGTCTTTAAAAATAAGCCAATCAGCCATGGACTCAGCCCAACAAAACGCTATATCACAGTAACAAACAAATTCCCTGACAGGAATTGTTTTACAAAATAAATGAACTCTTGATCTCTTAACTGCTAGTCATGGAGGCACATGTGCTGTGCTAGGAGAAGATTGCTGTTTTTTGTTGTTGTTGTTGTTAACCAGTCAGAAAAAATATGAACGAACATTCCAGACATTCTAAAAAGGACCAATGCACTCCACAAACAAGGAACTTCTGGTGGATTTCACTGGCAGAATTTTAAACTCAACATATGGTCATGGTTCTCTTGGCTAACACCTCTATTAGCGCCCCTAGTGATTCTGCTTTTAGCTCTCATTCTCAAACCCTGTATTCGCCACTGTCTAGTAACACTCATACAAAACTGAATTCAAGCCTTAATAGTTTCTCTTCAGCAAAACCCCCATTCTGCCTCCAATCTTACTTTTAAGACTGTCCATTTTCTTTTTTTTTTTTTTTTTTTTTTTTTTTTTTTTTTTT